>JAWDGP010003530.1:0-16758 GCA_033675545.1 Elysia crispata
GTTCTGGGAACTAGGAGCCAGTAGAGACACCGTCGGACCTAAGTCTGGAAACGCTAGATACATCTGTAACATTACAGTAAACGTTCCAGGAACTGGGAGCCAGCTAGAGACAGCATCGGACTTAAGTCTGGAAGCACTAGATACATCTGTAACATTACAGTAAACGTTCTGGGAACTGGGAGCCAGCACTAGACACCGTCGGACTTTGTCTGGAAGCACTAGATACATCTGTAACATTACAGTAAACGTTCCGGGAACTGGGAGCCAGCTAGAGACAGCATCGGACTTAAGTCTGGAAGCGCTAGATACATCTGTAACATTACAGAAAACGTTCTGGGAACTGGGGGCCAGCTAAAGACACCGCCGGACTTTGTCTGGAAACGCTTGATACATCTGTAACATTACTGTAAACGCTCTGGGAACTGGGGGCCAGCTAAAGACACTGTCGGGCTTTGTCTGGAAGCGCTGAGTACAACTGTAACATTACAGTAAATGTTCTGGGAAGTGGGAGCCAGCTAGAGACACCGTCGGACTTAAGTCTGGAAGCGCTGGATACATCTGTAACATTACAGTAAACGTTCTGGGAAGTGGGAGCCAGCTCGAGACACCATCGGACTTTGTCTGGAAGCGCTGGATACATCTGTAACATTACAGTAAACGTTCTGGGAAGTGGGAGCCAGCTAGAGACACCATCGGACTTTGTCAGGAAGCGCTGGATACATCTGTAACATTACAGTAAACGTTCTGGGAATTGTGGGCCAGCTAGAGACAGCACCATCATACAGACACTTGTACTGATTCTGAGCAGCTGAGAAAGAACGTTGTTATTAAAATCATTACTGTAACTTTACATAATCACTTTCATTTTTATATTATTTTACATTTAGTTCCAAATTATATGCACATTGGTTTCATATAACGAATGGAAGTAATTTCCAACATTTATATATTGTACAAGTTACCGCCCTTGCAAAAAAGTGTAAAAAGGCAGTTTTTTGTACTTTTTTTTGTAAATAATTAAGTTATGCAATAGTGTCCGTTTTTTATATTTTGGTCTTTTTCTATTATTATCAGTTCTGAGTTCACTCTCGTATTTAAGACAATCAGGTTTGATGGAGCCTATAGTTATTTTGAATTAATTTACAAGATTCAATCTACCACGTATCATTTTGTTATTCTAAAATCTAGTTATCAGCTTTTCAACGTAAGTATGGCTCCTACTCAACCAGCAGGCTCTGGGCCCAGACGCTGTGTGCACGTGTACGTAATTGGTATAATGTTTTCATCCCTCTAAAAGATGAATCAACAAAGATAGCTGAGAGAAGCAAAAGAAAGCTGATTGATGAATTGATTTTAGGCAATCGCTTGCTTTCTTTTTTATCATCGAGCTGGCAAAGAATGACGATGAATATCACCTAGGCCAAATCGAATGTTGAGACTTTTCAAGAGTTTTTCAACCCAACAATATCATAGAACTGACCGATGGACATGAGCCGCTAACCTGGAGATGGAACAAAACAGTCACCCTACTCACTGACACGAAAGGAACAAGTCATGAGATTATTCATTTCTCAAATATGTGCTTTTTGTGGTCTCACTTGATCACAATATTTTCTCTCTGAAAACTGCCAAAGACACAGAGCAATAGAGAAATTCAGCGAAAACCTTGCAAATCTTCCCAAATATAAAACAAGAAATCAGAATAGAAAAGAAAGAACTAGAAGATCTGCACTAATTCTTATCTCATAATATCGAAACTACACACAAAAACAAG
Source organism: Elysia crispata (assembly GCA_033675545.1). NCBI lineage: Eukaryota > Metazoa > Mollusca > Gastropoda > Plakobranchidae > Elysia > Elysia crispata. The sequence goes on from JAWDGP010003530.1 coordinate 1,775, forward strand.
ATAATGAGACCTTGTAATTATCATTAAATAAAAAAAGTTTGCAAACCCAAAATTTAAACATAACTCTAAAATGTCTACTCGAAATAAAACGACACAGTAACAATCAGACAATCTGGAGCACGTGCAATCAGCCATATGATTTTGTTCATGTAGATCTTGCTGCTTCAATTAATAGATTTCTCAAGAATATTCCAATATAGTTTGCCCTAGTTTGCGTTTGTCATTATACTGGTTTGATCAATGTTTAATATAAAACGAAATATAATATACCTATAGCGTTTAAGAAATGTCAAGCAATGCAAACCCTTTCCGCTCTGTCAAGTTTGTAAGATAAGATCAGGGTTAAAAGTTGCTATCAATTAAATTCAGTTTTTACCCAATCGAAAATTAAATGATTCTTTTAACACGCACCAATATGACTGTGCAGGACGAGAATAAAGAAAACTCTTTAAAGTGGGAAAATATTTTCCATGAACAGCTGATCTGTTGAAGACCGTATGGCACTATGCTCTAATGACATCCCCATACGTCAGGAACAGATACTATAATAATAAAATAGACAAAACGCCCCATTGGAGCCTGAAATCAAAGAAAGTCAAATCTCAACAACTAACAAACTTTTGATAAAAAAATATTTTATGCTTTTATTCAAAGTCCTAAGAAGTTAGATGATAGGGCAGAAAAGGATTGTTTGAATTGGACACTGGCATCCAGCACATTTAGTGTATATTCCCGATACAGATTCATTAAAGAAAGTGAAAGTTATGATATACTTGGAAGCCAATATAGAAAAAGCCGCTATGTCTGAACCTAATCCTATCCTTACAGATAGCAGTGATGATGAAGGAGAATTTGTTTTTCAAATGGAAAAAATCAAATGTCATACGGGATTCGATCCTTTAGTATAATATTTATATTGGCATTGATAATATAAGTTAAAAAAAAGAATGAAATAGAAACTGAAAAAAGTTAATGGTTATTATTTTTGTCAGGAAGTTTATACTCATTTTTATGAGTATCTTCCACTTTAGTTGTGATGGTGATCCTTTGATCACCCTCTTATCTTATTCACGCCTAGCAAGCCTGAATTTAATTGATAACAACGTTTGCCCTGGCCTTGATCTTACCGTTCGAACTTTACAAAGCCAAAAGGGTTTGCATCAGCTTGGAATTTCTTAAACGCCTTTGGTATATTACATTAATTTTCTTTTTCTATAAAACATAAACATTAATCAAACCAGAATAACTATGAACAAAATTTAAGGCAATATAAATTGGATTCCTCTTGAGAAATCGTGCCAACCTGAGCATCAATCACCTTTTTGTTCCTTCTCTCGGCTATCTCTGTTGATTCATCTTCTATAGGAATGAAAACATTACACCTATTACATACACTTGCACGCAGCGTCTGGGCCCAAAGCACTCTGATTGTGTAGAACCCAAATTTACATCCAAAATTTGATTAATAGTTAATAGAATGACAAAATGATATGTAGTAGATTGAATCTTGTAAAATATTTAAAAAAAAATATGAGCTCCATCAACACGATTGCTTTAATTACGAAGGCGAATTCAGAACTAAAATTATAGAAAAAGACCAAAATCTAAAAATTTGCATTTTACACTTGCACTATTTTTACAAGGGCGATAACACATACAATAATTAAATGATAGAAGTTACTTCCATTTGTTATGTGAAACTAATATGCATATAATCTTGGATTAACATATTAAAAAAAAAATAATGAAAGTGATTATGCGAAGTTACAGTGATCAGTTTACAGACAACAAGATTCTTTATGAGCTGCTCAGGATCAATACAATGTCTGTATCCTGATGTCTCGAGCTGGCTCACAGTTTCCAGAAAGTTTACTGTAATGTTACAGATGTATCAAGCGTTTCCAGACAAAGTCCGATGGTGTCTCTAGCTGGCTTCCAGTTCCCTGAACATTTACTGTAATGTTACAGTTGTACCCAGCGCTTCCATACAAAGCCCGACAGTGTCTTTAGCTGGCCCCCAGTTCCCAGAACGTTTACAGTAATGTTACAGATGTATCTAGCGTTTCCAGACTTAAGTCCGATGCTGTCTCTAGCTGGCTCCTAGTTCCCTGAACATTTACTGTAATGTTACCGATGTATCTACACGGCGTCACTTTAGTGATACTTTAGTTGCGCCGCACTGGCCTCAGTTAAGCGATAAATAGGTCACGGGGTTGTTGGGGTTATCCACCCAATGTGAGGTCAAGATCGGCCGCACTGCTGGCATTCACCAGTCTTTTGTCATAATGGTTCATTTCAATACGATCTGCAAGCTTCATTTAATTATCTTTTCATTTGATCTTTCACTAAATAAAAAAAGAGTAAAAAAAAGTTGTCCTTAAAAAAAATTATAAAAACAGCTTTGATAGATATATCAGTCATTTAAAAAGTCGGAAAAATGACCTGATTACTGAGCTAATTAACATGATTAAATGACCGCTAGCGGACAATCGGTTCCACAGAAGTTGAAAAAAATGTTACTGTCAATAAGACAAATTTTTCTAAACATTCACGAAAAAATCATATCCTCAGCACAAAAATTGTGTCTGTGAGTTTGATCCAAACATAATTCCCTTTAATTATTACTATCGAGTTGAAATATGCAAACAAGGTAAAATGGCGAATAATAAAACACATTTTAACATTGGTGTTTTTGAATTATCTCTTGTGGCTGACCAGAGGGTTTGATAGGTGTTGATGAAGCTATGGGGGTAGTTGGAATGGTGAGCGTTTGTTGCTCGTTAGAAGTCATGTCTATGTCTGTTGCGCTGATAAATCATGTTTTGTGGTAAGTTTCTAGATCTAGATCTATATTCTATGTTTGTACCTCTGTCGATCGTTACTTCCACTGTCTGTGTGTCTGCTAGTGGTGCATCTAACGTGTTCGTTTTCTTAATTGTCTCTTGGGGGGAAGTGTCTGTGTGGTCTCTATTTTCATGTTGATATAACTGGTGAGAATTTTCTCTATCTGTCTCTATGCTATCACTGGGCATGCTGTTACCGACTAGTTTTACGCTAATTTCGTTATCTATATGGCTATCTGTCATCGTTTCAATTGTGTCTGCAGGTGTAAGTAGTGTAGTGTTGCGGTATCAATCAGTAAAAATAAAAAAAGTGGCTAGTGGTTTGAATGTCTGGATGGGTTTTATTTTCAGTGAGTTCTCTCTCGGTGAGTCTCTCTAAGTTTGAGAGCTCGTGCCTGCTTTATAAACTCCCGTGCCTTAACTAGGTTAGAGAGACGATATTACAAAGATGGGTTAATAAGGGATTTGTTTGTCGAAGTTACACCATAAATCTCAAATTGTCTGTGTCATAAATATAGATCTAGTCCTAGACACTTTATGATCTTCTTTTTACACGCTGATATGCTTGCCTTACATTATATGGCAACATATCGCGAAGAAAATCATTGGTTTCGGATCGATTCCAAACACCATACGAATGTCATCACCAAGGTCCACACCAGAGAACGACTTTTTCATTTAATATTGTTTTTTCCCCTTCTTATTCAAAGTCAGTTGGCCACATGTGCGGCACATTTCATTCGCATAATTATATTGATTGTGACGATCTTGAGTAAATTCCATAATGGTTTAAAAAAATTATTCAAAAACTCTTTATCATTGCTGTGGATATGAAATTGGTTAAATCAGAAATATATATGTTATTTGAAAACAGATGAAGAAGAAAAAATGATTTTTATGGGGCCGTTTGTCAGTAATTGTCTTATGTGAACACAATAGAAGTATAATGGTAGAGCCAATCTTGAGTATGTTCCATAATGGTGCAAACAAAATTATTTAAAAATTTTCTATTGCTGCTGAGGATAAGAAACTTGTTAAATCAGAAAGAGAAATGATATTTGAAAACAGTTGAAGAAGAAAAAATGATTTGTATGGGGCCGTTTGTCAGAAATTGTCTTATGTGAACACAATTGAAGTATAATGGTAGAGCCGATCTTGAGTGTGTTCCATAATGGTGTAAAAAAATTATTCAAAAATTCTCTATTGTTGCTAAGGATAAGAAACCTGTTAAATCAGAAAGAGAAATAGTATTAGAAAACCGTTGAAGAAGAAAAAAAAAGATTTACGTGGAGCCATTTGTCTGTAATTGTCTAATTAAGTTGACACAATGGAAGTAAATTTATAAAACTTCATTAACAAACTAAGTGATCAAAACGAAGCTCTAAAATAAAACCTTTTAAAGATAAAAACACGGGAATTTCACAAAAGTCTCAAGACTGAGTTTATAAATCGAATGTCAAGAAGAAACCAGTGCAGCTTGTTAACAAATTTGACCATAGCTTGTTAAACAAAGACAAACTTTATTACACATCAATGTGCAGTGCGCAAAATATCGGGCGCACTGGTTTCCCTGCCTAGCAGCGTCAGCAGAGCGTATCTGACAGAGATATGCAGGCAAGCAGGACTAAACTAAAGTATCGCTGAGAGCCGATTTTGGTACGCCGTGATCGAGCGCTTCCAAAGTCCGAGGGTGTCTAGAGCTGGCCCCCAGTTCCCAGAACGTTTACTGTAATGTTGCAGATGTTTCTAGCGCTTCCACACTTAAGTCTGATGATGTCTCTAGCTGGCTCCCAGTTCCCTGAACATTTACTGTAATGTTACAGATGTATCTAGCGCTTCCAGGCAAAGTTCGACGGTGTCTCTAACTGGCCCACAATTCCCAGAACATTTATTGTAATGTTGCAGATGTTTCTAGCGCTTCCAGACAAAGTCCGACGCTGTCTAGAGCTGGCTCCCAGTTCCCAAAACATTTACTGTAATGTTACAGATGTATCCAGCGCTTCCAGGCAAAGTCCGATGGTGTCTCTAGCTGGTCCACAAATCCCAGAACATTTATTGTAATGTTACAGATGTATCAAGCGCTTCCAGACAAAGCCCGATGGTGTCTCTAGCTGGCCCACAATTCCCAGAACATTTACTGTAATGTTGCAGATGTTTCTAGCGCTTCCAGACAAAGTCTAACGGTGTCTAGAGCTGGTTCCCAGTTCCCTGAACATTTACTGTAATGTTACAGATGTATCCAGCGCTTCCAGGCAAAGTCCGATGGTGTCTCTAGCTGATCCACAAATCCCAGAACATTTACCGTAATGTTACAGATGTATCCAGCGCTTCCAGACAACGCCCGATGGTGTTTCTAGCTGGCCCACAATTCCCAGAACATTTACTGTAATGTTACAGATGTATCCAGCGCTTCCAGACAAAGTCCGACAGTGTCTCGAGCTGGCTCACAGTTTCCAGAAAGTTTACTGTAATGTTACATATGTACCAAGCGTTTCCAGACAAAGTCCGACAGTGTCTCTAGCTGGCCCCCAGTTCCCAGAACGTTTACTGTAATGTTACAGATGTATCCAGCGCTTCCAGACAAAGCCCGATGGTGTCTCACATTTTGGGCATCTCTCTTATATTTGGGAAATTTCGTTTGTGTAACTATTTAAACCTGTATTAACGCAATATATCTAAGTTATGTGGTTTCATAGTGGAATATTTATTTGTTTAGTTTTTTTTAACTATCGACTTACTGCACCAATAGTATGTGCATACAAATGATAAATATTTAATGCAATGAAGTAGCTTTTTTTTAGATCAACAATAGAAGCAATGCTGAGCATCTGCTGTATAAATAAATTATCGGCAGATCGTAGAGAACGGTGAAGGACTGTACAAATTGTAATATCAAAAAGATACCAACGGAAATATAGAACAGAAGGGATAATGTTTATTTCAATCTCATATATGAGATAATGACATACAATCTTTTTTTTTTAAGTATGTGACTTGAAAGTAATCTTAAACCTTTTTTTTTTCGTTTGTGACACAAAGAGCATACATTTAAGCCCAACTTTTCACGGCATGTTTAAATAGACAATACATAATAGTGGGCAATATCATGTTGTTCTTAAAATGGTTACTTTATGTCTACAAGCACGCTTTTGTTACGAAATGCTTTTAAGCATTGACATTGTTTGCTTTAACTATGAAGGAAGAGAAATAAATAGAAAAGAATAATCAAATACAAATTTAGATAAAACTTGAGATCTGAAAATTAGACAAAACAGGTGAAACCTTAAAATAAACTGATGAAATGAACAGGGTTCGATCCTACACCTCGCTACGGCACCCATCGCCTTACAGAGACAAGACCAGAAACTTTGCCAGTGAGCCATATTCATGTACAAAAATACACATCTATATGACTTAGGAACAATGATAAACATGCTGGCTTCAATAGATTACGAAGTTAAATCTCTAATAACGGCCAAGTAGGCCTACATGTTTTTACAGGAATAGCCAGACTAACCTCCGTGGGATCTTTTTTTAAGATGTATGTTTAACTGAAACAAATTTAATGTAGAAAAATGCAGTCAAATAAAGATATATATATATATATATATATATATATATATATATATATATATATATATATAGATAGATAGATAGATAGATAGATAGATAGATAGATAGATAGATAGATAGATAGATAGATAGATAGATAGACGGAGCTAGACCTAAGACTCTAAAGATGTAAGAAATGAATGAGATAGGGAAGTAAATCACCAACCTAGATCTTACTCGACACCGACAAATTAGACGAAAAACGTGAAAACAAAAAAGTCAGAGTGGACAGGGATCGAACGTAGACCTCGATACGTGACCCATAACCTTACCGAGACAAGACCAGGCACTTAGCTAATGAGTCATCCTCATCTACAAAAAATAGATGCTTCAGGAACAGAGACATATGAATAGACTACTAATTTGAATCGCTAAGAGAGAGAGAGAGAGAGAGAGAGAGAGAGAGAGAGAGAGAGAGAGAGAGAGAGAGAGAGAGAGAGAGAGAGAGAGACAGAGACAGAGAGAGACAGAGACAGAGACAGAGACAGAGGTAGATGCAAATTAAATATGTGTGTATATATACAATATGCTGCCTCTTATCTATCTATCTTTACCTACAATCTGGATATCTCTAAAATTCTTATTAAGAACTCAATATTTAGAATTTGAACTTGAATAAATTTGAGATGTTAAGCCTAAAAGTAAAATCTAGATCTATGTAGATCTAAATCTTAAACTTTTGATATGAGTCTGGTTGTTCTAAATATCTAAACCCTAGATCTATAAACTATGCTTAATCAACTTTTTGGGATTCTTTACCAGATCTTATTTTAAAACATGTAGATTTAGATTCCAGATGGTTTTAGATCTGCCGCCAACTACATTGTGTTCATACTTTTAGTTTCATTCCTGCCGTCTTAGTAAAGCTGCTGTGCTCACAGGAAGTAATTTATACATTCACTTTTTGTTTCTCTTAAGAAAACAATAATTACATGTTTGTCTTTAATTTTCAAAAACAAAACAAAACAAAACAAAACAAAAAACCCACTATTATAATATTACCACAACAATCTTTGAGGGAATTTACAAATTTATACCAAATTGTTATGTTTGTAGCTGGTCTAGAACTGTTCGATTAGATGGTCATATTTTTTCGCCTAGCCCCATTAAAGGACAAAAGAGTCTTTTCGCAGCTTCTGTTTTCCTTTTTTTTTATTTTCGACTTTATTCCTTTTGTTTCATGATAATCACGATGATCAAAAAGGTAATAGGTGATACAACGCCTATAATATCGTCATAATATAAAGATCGTAACCTTTAACGTGTAACTGGTCAATAGATTTTTGTAGGCCGCCAATAAAATGCAAAAAAAATATGGGAAAAAAAACTCTAGATCACACGAGTTTACGTGGGCATATCTTTTAATCCCAAAGTTGATTTACAGATTCACAAAACGACATTTTAAAACTCTATTAAAATCCTATTAAGCATGCCTGACAAACCATTGAGCTAGGTAGACATTTTAATTAGCTTTAAAAATCTGTATTTGTTTTTGGTGCGAAACGAACACAACGTTTGTCTTGATATTTAAATTCCGTGGCGGTTGCAATAAGTTGGACTGTCGAAACTAGATCTAGGAGGTCAGCCTTATTATATCATTGGATCTAGATTTAGAACTCTGAACTGATTTACATCTACATCTAACTTAAATCTACACAGTATAAATTTTTCTTTGTTTTTAATGCAAAACGAACACAAAGTTTGTTTTGATTTTAAATCCAAAAGGAATTACGCTCTATATCAAAATTTTGTGTTTAAAATTAGAATTATCGGGATTTCTAGATTTTAGATAAAGATGGATAGGTGGAGGCATATAATTTTATCTAGATAATGTAAGTAAAAGAAGATATATCAAGACCATTTATAAGCCTCTTTGAATAGATACACGCACCCCAGCTTCGGCAAATTGACACCAGGGTCCTGTATGTAGAACGGGGTTTCTAGTTTTTATTTGTTTAAAAAAAGATAACAATCCCTTTTTTTTTTCGTTCGAAAATAGCAAAGAAACATCATTGTTAGATTCCTATTTCAACTCTTTATTGTCGTAGCTCTGGCTTCAGGTTAAAACCCCCAGTTCGATTATAAGCCAATAAAAGCTTACAGTCCTCTATTGAATGTCTTTCTCTTGCGTAAAGACTATTATGTCAGTAGCACTATAGCTTCCACAGAGATTTTTTCTACAATTTACCCGTCTTTGGCTGAAAAAAAAACCTGGTCATTGATTTTCATCCTTGGCAATGCTTAGTCAATGATTTTAAATAATTTATGAATTGTCTTGATCGAACTTCATGAAAAAATGTAATGATTAAAAAGAAAATAATTAGTTATGCATGCTATTACTGAACGCATGTGTCGTGAGTCCAGCTCACGGCATTCATTGCATATCAACGATCTTAACACTTGGCGTACAATGTTATGACATGGAAGAGAAATATAGTTTAATGTGATATTACACGGTCTTCTACTAATATAAGTAAAATACCAATTAACCATTCTGATTACATTTAATACGCAGATAAACTTTGGCTGGCTAAATTTTGTTCACTTTGAAATCAGTGCGTTGGATACTGCTACCTACCATTCAGAGATGGCAGCAGCTTTTTTTACAGCTCTAATACGCATTGAAGTGACATTTTCCTATCTTGTCGCTTACATTGTTCACAATTTGGATTACTCCTGTCTTTCATTGTTTATATTGTACGAGTCAAGACAAAGATTGATAAACTTACTGCAATGTCAGTGGCACCTAATCTTTAAAATGATAAAATCCCCTTAAATTTTAATTTTTTTTAAGAGTCCCATATACAAATAATGCGAAGGTTGCTGCCTCTGTTTACCTTTCTTTGAGAATGAAATCTATAACAGAGCGATTCATTTAATCTCATCTAACCTGCTGTCCTTTGTCTTTTAAAAATTAGCGCAAATATCAGGGGTCAGGGATTGTTATATTAAGGTGTTCTAAAAATCCGTTTAGCAGTGGCATTGGCAGAATTCAGATTTCATTGTAAAGCTCAATTTCTAAGGAAGAGATTTTTTTAATCAATCATATGTGTTTATTCAAATAATTCGTTTATCATTTACGAGTAGCAATGTTATGAGTGATATCTATTAAAAAGGTGAAATTGAAAGAAAAAAATAAAAAAAACAATTACAAGCCAGTCAACATTTTCTTTTTACAATTATTCATGTAAATCGTTGCCTACAGTTGCTTGGGCAGATTTAGCGGAAAATGATCGTAAGATGCTGGGGAGCATAATGAGAGGAAGTCTAATGCGTGAAGCAGGAAGAAAGAAAAGATAAAGAAAGTCGTGAGTCTGACTCACGAAAAATCTTTTCTTTAGATTATTCTAGTAATGTCTCTCGAGTTTCTTATCTTTTATGGCAGTATACATGTAGTTCACGATCCGGTTTTCCATGAATGTTTCAGGCATGTCTGTAAGTGGGATGTGCTAAACAATGTAAGCTTAGTATTGCATGGTCTGCAATATCTTTAGCCAATAGGTCAAAAAGTGCTGATGTCACTTTGCCTAAGGACGTCCAGTGTTATTAGTATTCGATCTAAACAATATAATGATACTCTTATAACAGATAGGTTAATCTAACTGTACTTAAATCAATAGTTTGCCATTATTGGAATCAGTAGCTGCAGGCGATCGCGCGAGAGCGAGAATCAAATTAGATAATGTTAGAATTTTACTGTCCTCTGATTGTTTAGATGCAACACAGATGTCACATTGTTTACCCTTTGATTTCAAGAAGAAACTCCGTCTTACTCAGATTATGTTTTCATGGTTAATTTCTGTTGACATTTAGGCCAGCTATCTTTACTTACAGTTACAAAAGAAAATGGACGCACCAGGAATTGTGTTCCTACGTAGAATTCTACAATCACATGGGTTGCAAAGGAATCCTTATATATAGCGAGAGAGAGAAAGAGAGGTAATATATATATATATATATATAATTTTCATGATTATAAACATATAAATATAATGATTTAAAACGGTACTAACATATTGAATGAAAGTGTTCAACGATAAGAAGCAGGATATAAATTAGCATGAAATACCTGGACTTTGGCCTTGCCATGACACTTGTGTTCGAGCTCGGTTGCTCTCATGCGTCTATACTCTTGAGTTTTACATACCAAAAGAAATGAACAAATAGAGTGAGGGTGAAAGTGGAACAAGTGGTGGAAACCGCGTGAAGAAAAAAAAACATAAGGAAAAATACATTACTCAGACTATCAAGGAAAATAGATTGTTTGAAGAGCACATACAACTTCCTTCTCTCTTTGCTGGTAAGTTCAATAAATAACACATAGTATTCTTTGTGTGACTAACTTTTAAATACTCAGGCTATAGATAGAGATATAAATAGTAATTGGTATAGACATCGACAAGCAATGACATAAAACATGGAGGCAAGACACAAGTACCATACACATGCTCAAAGCTTGTTAACAGCAGACTTTTTGTTATCATCATGTATTAGGATTTCCCAAAAACATGATTCGTTCCTGTAACTATGTGTCATATCTCTGGCGAGAGTACTCTAAAACACCGACAACCTATTGTTTCTCACTGATCTTAAAGCTCATCAGACACTGATAAGGGAGTATCGTTAGAAAAAAAAATAAGACAATAAGACCTAGCTAGATGAAGGCATAGCTCTGTACAATGAACTTTTTTGTACTGTCAATGTTTCCATGACCTGACGGCAAGTAGTCGAAGTCACGAAAAAAACCCAAAAACTTACTTGAGACTTTGAACATCCTGGAAGGTGTAAACTCTTCATTCTTTTTTCTCGGTATATAAGAAGTTATGATATCTTCGAAAAACTATCACTCGTGTATATGCCCTTGTTGATGTGTTAATACATTCAGGATGGAGTATGGCCTGTACCATAACAAAAATATTCTAATTTTTTAGATTTTAGTATTTTTGGTGTGATATTTCTCAATATTAAATGTCTTCCAAAACCATATGAAGGAATACAGTTTCAAGAACCAAAATTATCATATCGAAACAAATGCCAAACTCAGTTGTGGATTTGAGATCATTTTACATAATAAGGATCTCATATTAATCTTAAAAATATGAAAATAACTCAGCATTTGATATCCTAACGAAAAAGAAGACACGTATTATGGATATACACAATTTAAAATTTTATAACTATTTGCGAAACAAAAATTTCTGTGTAGATGAAAGTTTCGTGATAAATTTTCGCCATCTTACTTTGTTTACAGTTTATTCTTTCACTCATTTCATCATTTTATAAGTTTGCTGTGTGCGCCCAGCGAGCTGGGAGAAATAGGCTACGTTATAATGCTTTCAAATTCATTTCAAATGTAGACGCTGGTTATAATATCGATAGCGAGGCTGTTTTTCTAGAAGCCTTAACATAAAGAAATAATTAGATATGTGGTTTGCAATTTTCTAACAATGTTTTTACAGTGTTAAATATAAAATAAAGTGCCTCTTATTATTCTCTCCTGAAATACAGCCATTGAATCAACAAGTTTTGATAGTCACGGCGTAGATAATACGTTCTTTTAAAATCGGAAATATAGTAAACAGTTTGATAGACAAAATAATAAAAAGAGAGACAATGCAAAGAAAGGGAGAGGAGAGAGAGATGGCGAGGAGGGGGTGGAATGGAAGAGAAGTAGAAACATAAACAAAAAGAAATAACAAATGAGAGACAAGACAAGGTACTACGTAAGAAGAATAGGCTAGAAAAGGCAGAGCAATAAGAAATGGCAAGGCGTAAACTAAATTAAGAAGAAATTTTGACTTAAAAAAAAAGAAAGAGACATCTCTCTCTCTCTCTCTCTCTCTCTCTCTCTCTCTCTCTCTCTCTCTCTCTCTCTCTCTCTCTCTCTCTCTCTCTCTCTCTCTCTCTTTATATATATATATATATATATATATATATATAGTAGAGAAAAATTCCTTTCTTCAGTTCTCCGTTAATATTCTAAACTTTTCTTCTAAACAGAAGTAACAGACCTTTGTGCTTGGTGCGTAAGGCGTCAGTTGTTTAAGTGATTTCCATTCTACATTGTACTCGGCTTTCTTGTTTTAGAGATGTGTCTGATTTGTTATGTAACAGTTTAAAGGACGATTTATGTAGATTAAATCTAGTTTTGAACTCTTCCTTTGAGTCCAATGTAGGTTTCTTGTCTGTTGGTTCCTATTTCTATTACTGTTGCTTTGTAAGCAATGCACTTAGTTAAGCACTTTCCCTTCAGCGGTCAAGTTTCTTTTTGCCGACAGTTGTAGTTTATTATCATTCGTAGATTATTTCGTTTTTGTTTCGACCGATAGTTAGTTGTGGTTGGATATATAATTATATATATATGCATATCATAGAAAAATGCAGCGATAGAGAAAAAGAAAGAGAGATAAACAGAGATAGTATAAGTATTAAACAGACAAAAGGAAAATGTGAGAAAAAAATAATGGCAGAGAAGGACAGAGATTTTGAGAAAATAAGATAACAGAGAAGTAAATTCCATGTAATTTATAACAATTATGGGCAATTCAAGCGGTGATGCATTGAAATGCATGTGTGAAATAATAGCAATTGGTTTCATAAATATTGCAGAAATTCATATAACTTAAAAAAGCTAAAATAATTTTAAATTTAAAAAGACTCCACACAAAGGAGTATGCTAGCATTTGTGTAAACACATTTTCAAGACAGCCATGTTCTTTGAGTATAAAAGAATAAATTCCCTCAATGTGCTGGGAAGTGTTTTATTGATGGCTTCAATTTTACACATTTTCACAGCAGGTGAGTACGTACCATTTGCCTATCACCTTATATATATATATATATATATATATATGTATATATTTATTAACACATATTATATGTATTATTTCAACATTTGGGTGGCAGCAGTTGAAAGTGCTCGTGGTTCCACCACTAACCTGTTTTGAAAGCATTTACTGTATGATTTCGAACGACTTTGTTTACTTTTTAAAACTATTTTGTTTCGTGGCTTTTATAGGTATTCTTCATTTTTTTTAGTTTAAATAATATAGGAAATACACATTGGTCGCCCACTGGATTTTTTTTGTAATTTCTCATCACCCTGAAGGCGACCTGCAGATATCAATATAAAAACAGGATGACCCATACTTGACTGCAATGTAGCCATTAAGGTGACGCGTAATATTTCACTACAAATATAAAATTAGGCAGATATTTTTTTATTTAGTTTTGTAATATTCTAATATTCAACAATATACCTATAATTTAATTACAAAAAAAAAAAAAAAAAGAAATGTCACGTTTTGGGGAGGCTTGTTTGACCTAGATCTATCCGTCTTAAAATCTAGAATTGAAACCTCGTTTAAGATACTTGCATTTTCAGAAATTATTGCCCATGGAGCCAATTATTGAAATTTCTATTTATGCTTTGGAGAATCATACCTTGGTTTTGTAGATTTTTCATCGTTGAATCGGATTGGACCTGATTTTAAAGCATCATGTACCGTTTATTTTTAGTTTGAAAGCCAAGCTCTTTTCGATCGCAATTGACGTCAGGGCTTTATCAGACGTCCGCAAAATAAAAGGCTAGAGGAAAACTTATTCAATCAATCAATCAGATGCCCTGCTACTTTGCTTAGAAAATCATGACTTTACACGCATCCTTATCGCTCGTCGCTTTCAGTACATCTGTCACCTGTTCTACTTTTAGCTACTTCGTTAGTCTATCCAACATTATTTCACGCTGTTTTCCCTTGCTGCGCTTTCCTTCTATCATTCCAGTTGTTGCAAGATGTTCCAATTTCTCGCTACTCATCACATCATTACGTATTATATTTATGGGTGATCTTGTTGTGTCGACTTCTCGTAAAACTGTTTTGTTTGATTTCTTTGCAATCCATGAGTTTCTTAGCATTCAATGTAGGAACAACATTTCTGTGCATTCCAGGGCTCTTTCTTCTTGAATGAATGGAGATGGGTTTATTTTTTTACTGATTTAAGTTTTTAAATTTTTTTGCTTGCGCTATTGTTTATGCCATTTCAGTGTTGATACAGCTTCAGTGTTGATGCATCCATCGCTTGAAATTAAAGTACCCAAGTATTTGAATCGATCCCTTTGCTTGTTTTTATTCCCAATGATAAAGATGTCCATGTGTGGACTCTCATTGTTTCGACTTCTGTTTTATTTGCTGTTCAATTACAAAACTTTCTTTTTGCTTTTGATATCAGCAACGTCCAGTACATGTTCAAGTCCTCTTTATTTTATTAACGGAATGCAGTGTCATCAGCCTATGTTCAGATCTTAAAGTTGTGGCCTCTCACGTTTATTACTGTGTATCCTTCCAGATTTCGCACAATTATTTCACTGTAAAAAGAGGAAAGGTCTGTGGAACGCACACAGTCATCCTTGTCTGACACCAAGGTTTATTTTTTTAACTGAGCTGATTCTCTCATCAATCCTCTTTGCCACTGTCTGTTCTCATGACGTATTTTTGATCACTGGTAGATTTTCAGCTGTGTTGGTTGTGT
>JAWDGP010003531.1:0-277500 GCA_033675545.1 Elysia crispata
CGAACTTTAGACACCTCGTGTTTCTTCCATGGCTCCCTCAGAGATAGGGCTTTTGGAAACTTTGGATCAGCAACTACCACGATCTGATAAAGAAACGGAAAAAACATTTTTAATAGAAGGAATTTGTGAGAGAGGGACAGAGAGAGAGAGAGAGATTCAGATGGAGAGAGCAAATGAATGATTGAACGAAGCGATATAAAAATATGAATGAGAAAACAAACTGTTTATAAGAAAAAGCAATGCTTAAATTAAACATGTAACATTTTTTTAAAAGCATTTCAGTTGCTAGGTTTATGAAGCCTATTCAAAAAACAGTAATCTTAGGCCTTTCACAACATAAAACTAAGCCCCTGCTGGGCATGGCAGGCAACAAAAAGATGAGGCTTTGAACTTACTGCCAATGATGTGGGACTCCAACCGTGAAAATGTTCTTAAAGATAGAGTAAATGCTCTATGCCCTAGGCCACAATTCTCTGGTCCAACATTCCCAAATGATTATTAGCGACATTTGCGCATGATGATGTAATCCTTCAAAGGAGGGCTTATCATTGGTCCAAGATTGTTCACAATTCGTCTATTCCAAGGTGAGGGTCAATCTTAGAAGAGAGAGAGAGGGGAGCAAGAATAACAGTAAATTTCAAATGAAAGCAAAAGGAGCAAGATGACCACAATAATTTGCTCTAAGTGTAGATAGCATAATTTATACAAATTCAGTGTGATAGAAACGAATGTACCAAAAGGGAGCGTGGACGATTTTTGAACTATTTCATTGCATCTTATGAGAGTATTTACATGTTTAAGAGTGGACTGCAAAACTTGATTGATACTGAGGCTTTAAGGAATTATGAAAACCGTGCTCAAAGAAATCTTAGATACTGCCATAAATTTAATCATCTAGATACAGGAAACCTTTCTCCGATAAACATTTTCACCCGTGAGTACTGGGTCAGCTTCAACGTTTGTCCACAACTCGACCCTTAGGCACCTTGCGTATCTTTTATGGCTTGTAAACTTTGGATCGGCAACATCCAGGATCTGATAAAGGAACGTCAAAACATTTTAAAGAGGAGTCAAGAGAGAGGAAGAGAAAGAAAGGGATAGAGACAGAGAGAGAGAGAGAGATTCAGATGGAGAGAGACATGATTTAGCAAAGAGGAGATAAGAAGATTGCAGACAAAACAACGAACTATCCATAAGAAAAAGTAACGTTTCAAATAAACATGTAACTATTTTTTTCAAAGCATGGCATGATTGCTAGCTTTGAAAAGACTGTTCACAACATGGTCATCTCAGGCCTATTACATCAAAACTAAGCCTCCTGCCAGGAATGGCGCAAACTGAAGAGACGAGGCTTTCAACTCACCTACTCCAACAGGCAAAGATGTTCCTGCAGATGCCAGGGTGAATGCTCTATGACTTTGGCCACAATTCTCCAATTCAATATTCAAGAGAGGTAATTTAGAAGGGACTTTTTTACATGATGATATAATCTCTCAACTTAAGTCTCATCGGCAACATCCACGATCTGATAAAGGAAAGTAAAAGTATTTTTAAGAGACTTAATAGCAAAAGAAGAGGTGCAAAAGAAAGTGGGAGAAATTCAGGAGCTAAAGAAGGCTGAGCGAGGAGATGTAAAAAAATAAAAAGGAATAAAAACACTGTTAATACGAAAAAGTAATTTTTAAACTAAATATACAACCTAAAAAAAAAAAAGCATAACATGATTGCTAGCTTGATGAAGCACATTCAAACTAAGTGTGGATAACATATTTATGCAACTACAGTGTGATAGATACGAATGTATCAAAAGGGAGCATGGACGAATTTTCAACTATTTTACAGCATCTTTCATCATCTTCATGTTAGAAACCTTTTTTCCGATAAACATTCCTACCCATGAGTCATGGGGCAGCTTAAAAGACACCTTGCATATCTTCTTCAACTGCTTACTAGGAGACACTAGGGCTTTTGCAAACTTTGGATCGTTGACATCCAGGATCTGATAGAGAAACGTAAAAAAAATTCTTAACAGAAGGAACTTACGAGAGAGACAGACAGACGGACGGAGGAAGGGAACAGACAGACAGAGAAAGGGAAAGGAAGATGGAGAGAGGGATGATTAAGTGAAGAGGAGTATTATAAAAAGGTGGAGCAGAAACAAAGAACTGTTTATAAATAAAGTAATGTTCAAACTAAATAAGAGTAACCTGATTGCTAGTTTTATGAAGTCCGTTCACAAGACAATGATCTTTGGCCTTTCACTATGATGAAACTAAGCCCCCGTCAGGCATGGCAGAAACTGAAAGATGAGGCTTTAAACTTACCTTCTGATGGTGTGCAACTCAAATTTGGGAAGGTGATCCTGCAGATATCAGGGTGACTGCTCTGTGCCCTTAGCCTCTATAATCTGGTGGAAATATGAACAAGTGATAATTAATAATCAATATTTGCACATGATGTAATTTCTTAACTTTAGCCCCATTAAGTATGGAATTTACATCAGTAAATTTTCGGTCTTCTTAAATCAAACCCACAACAGTCAGAATTAGTCAGTGGTTAACTTATAATCTCTAGATTGATCTTATTAAAAAATTGTGATATTAAGCCAAGATTAAGTGATATAAGGTTTAAATTTGAAAGGTTTTAAACACTAATTCTATAGCCCATTTTTACATCACATTACACTAAAAAAAGGGAATGATGCTACACATTGTTTGTGGATTCTTCAGCTGCCCAAGGAGTGGGGTCGACAAATCGCACCAACCACAACTCTTAGTTCATTCTTAGGAAGTTGAAACCTGGTGAGAGATTTTTTTATTTGGTCTTTACTTAATATAGCAGATTTTTATCTGGAACTTCAGTTTATGATACAACACATGTGTGATAGAAATCCCTCACATTATTTTACATTAGAAAATTTCCATCACTATTCTGCTAATTTCACAATTGTTCCATGATTATTTCTCAATTTACAAACCTGTGTCAAAATGCTTTTAAAAATATATATCTAGTGATCAGCCCCAGCCTAGGCTCCTAAAACTAAAATAGCATCCAGGAACTTTAAATTGACAGCTTAATTGTTCTTATAAGCATAAACGTCCTTGAGTGATGACCTCAGGGCTTCGAGATTTAGGGCAGGAACCTTATCAAGTCTTAAAACGAATCATGTGTGCAGAGCAAAAACAGGATGTTGGAACATGTTTATTGATTTGGGTATCTTAGTTTTCTTAAATTGGTGAGTAAGAATTGCTATAGATTAGTTCATTGAATTCAGAATTGTTGCAATTTTTTTTTTTCATTTCACCCAGCTTTCTAGCTTTGCCTAATCTAAAATACTGGAAAATGAGTGGGGACATCATATGGTTATATTATCAATTTCTAGGATTACCAGTTTGAATCCATTTGCTTTGTTGATTTTTAATCACTCGCTAGAAAGGAAATTTAAAAGTTTAAATTCAATATTGAATTAAAAAAAAATTTTTTTACATATGCACTAATCTTAGCCTTCGGAGGAAACTGAAAATATACAAAGATCATCGAGTGGAAGGATAAAATAAGAAAATAACGGATATAGGTCATGAATCTAGGAAAACAGGATAATTTGAAGCCTTCAAAAAGAAGGAATAAGGAAGAAAAAGAAACTAAATGTATCACGATTTGACATCGATTTGAGAAAACCAGAAGGAAGTTAAAGGAAGACATTGGATAGAGGATAAAAGAGCCTAAAAGTTGGAGGTTGCTGTTTTAACCTAAAAGGTGGAGGAGGAGGAGCAAGGAGGTAGTCGGATAGGACGAAAAGAGATCGCCATGTAGAAAGGGACTTGTTGCCACAAATATGAGGAAAATTGAAAAGAACTATTAAAAGCCATCAGATAGAAGAGAAAAAAAAAAAGAAAGACTGAGGCAGTTGGCTTGAGAATAAAAGAAAACTAATACAAATCAGCCGATGGAGGAATTGGAAGATAAGGGGTAGGAATCACAAGATCAATCAGTTTCTGTGCTCTTTGGCATTTCTAGCCCACATTGCTTTTAGTGCTTGTCACTCCTCCTATTTTGAGCCACTTTGTTAGTCTATCCAACATTTTTTCGCTTTGTTCTTCCCTGCTGCGTTTTCCCTTGATCATTCCAGCTGCCACAAATTGTTCTAGTTTCTCTAATCACATGGCCAAAAATAGGTTGCTGGGTGTTTACGTATTCTATTTGTGAGTGATCTTGTTGTGTCGGCTTCTAGTAACACTTTCGTTTGATTTTTTTGCAGTCCATGAGATTCGTAGCATTCTCCAACGGAACCACATTTCTGCTGCCTTCAGTTTCTTTTGTACTTGTTTTGAAGTTGTTCAGGCTTTGCATCCATACACCAAAATGGATTCAACATAACACTCCACGACTCTTCTCTTGTCTCAATCGAGATATTAGTATTGATTTCATTCTCTGAAAACTTTTTTGCTTGCGCTATTCTTGATGCAATATCAGTGTTGTTGCATCCATCACTTGATATTAAAGTACCCAAGTATTTGAATTGCTCCCTTTGCTTGAATTTATTTCCATTGATAAAGATATTGATCTGTGGACACTCATTGTTTCTATTGAAGACCATAACTTCTATATTTTTACTATTCAATTCCAATCCTTTCTTGCTGGTTTATTCTTCAACAGTGTCTAATAACTGTTGCAAGTCTTCTTTCTTTTCTGCAATTAATACAGTGTCATCAGTGTATCTCAAGCTGTTTACGTTGTGCCCTCCTACTTAAATTCATGGATATCCTAGGTTTTCCATATAATTTCACTGTAGAGAGAGAAAAGGTCTGGGGAAAGTACAAATCCTTGTCTGACACCATGTTTCATTTTTTTTTAATGAGCCGATTTCTCCATCACCTCGGATTGCTGCTGTTTGTTCCCAGTACATGTTTTTGATCACTTAATGATCTTTTCCATCTATCTATCTTCAAGTGTGTTAGTTCTGTGATTATCTTATGTTGTACTCATGCTAAATGTCTTGGTGTAGTCAATGAAGCACAGATCATATTATTGTACTTCCAGAGCTCGTTAAACTATACCTTTTCCCTCCACAAAGCCACACTGCTTATCTGCTATTTCTGGTCTGATTTTATTTCTGACTTGCATCATGATGATTCTTAAAAGTATTTTGGTCATATGACTAATAAGACTGATCGTTCTGTGCAATTCACTTTCTGCTGCCCCTGGTCTCTTTGACAGTGCAATAAATATAGATTTGGAGATGTCTGGTAGAATATGACCTGTGTCATAGATTTTATTAAATAATGTGATCTTATCAATTCCAGTCTTCAAGTCCTCCTAAAAGTTCGAAGATATATTGTCTGGGCCTGTTGCTTTGCCTGATTTCATCTTTCTTACTGCTGTCCGCATCTCATCGTTCATGATAGGTGGACCAGCAAAACTGCGCTTCATTACATTGTAATCTTTTATGTGGTCTTTGAAAAGTTGACTTATGCACTTATCCATCTGTCTAGGATTTTTTTTTCTTTCTAAAATGATGTTACTGTTTTTTGTTTCTTTTTAAGACATCCTTGGATGAGCATGTTTTCTTTCCAGAGATTTTTTCAATGTTTTTGTACATTAACTGCTCTGTACTCCTGTGGTAGAGTTCGATGTTTTTGTCTTATCACTGATCCATTTTTCTTTTGCTTCATCACATTTTTTCATGATTTCCTTACGCAATGTTTCACATTTTATTTTTTTACTTGCCTCTTTTTCCATAAGGTCCAAAATATCCTCCGTCATCCATTTTTGTTTTGTTTACCTGTTGGCTTTTGGTATTTGTTTTTCTGTTGCTTCTATGATTGCTGCTTTAAAATTTGCCTGTTGTTGGTCCACTTCTTCAGCTTCTTCTAAGACTTCAAATTTATGTTTTCAGCTTTACTTCTGGTTTTCTTAAGTTTCAGTTTGATTTTGTCAGCCCTTAAAACATGATCACTATAACAGTCTGCTCCAAGTAGGTCTTTGCTGTGAGAAGTGCATTTTTAAATCTTTTACTAATCAGGATGTAATCAATCGTAAGATAGGAGAAAAATGGAATAAAATAAACGAGGCCATTTATTTGAGAATAATAATTAACTAATGAAACTCACGTGATAGAGGAAAAAGGGTGGAGGAAATTGGAGGCCACACATTCAAGAAATACAGAACTAATGAAAGCCATTAGATGAAGGAAAAATGAAGGAAAAATATAGACCATCGCATAGCAGGAAAAAATATGTAAAGGGTTGGATGCCATCGCCGTGAGGACAGCAAAAGAAAAAAAAGTTTTCCTTGTGACTTTCAGCTCTTCTCTTCAACTTTCCTCATACCAGAGTTGGGAGCCATAAGTGGTTTTTGGTTTCTGATCCTGCACCCTCTTGAGGCTGCATGCCTTTCAGGGCCGCAACTTGTGCGTTCAGCTGCAAACTCGGAGGCAATGACTAAGTGCAATGTCATTGCAACCTCCGCCTGTTTGCAGAGCCAGAGGCAATGGCTTAGTGCAATGCCATTGCAACCTCTGCTTTTTTCACAATCCCAGTGGCAATGAACAAATGCAATGTCATTGCAACCTGCGATGATTCAGAAACCCAGAGGCATTGACTAAGTGCTATGTCAATGTAACCTCTATTCACAAATTCAGAGGCAATGACTTAGTGCAATGTCATTGTAACCTCTGCCTATTCATAAACCTAGAGGCAATGACTAAGTGCAATGTCATTGTAACCTCTTCAGTCACGAGACTGCAAGGCTCCTGACACCAGACAGGTCAGGTTGGAATAAGAACGCCGCACCTCCGTTCTGTCAGTGTGACCCTCTGCAGCCCTGACCGTCTGGTGCGTCTGGTATAAGAAAAGGTGAAGAGACGTGCTCAAAGTCACAATGAAAACTTTTTTTTTTAAGCTATCCTCGCGTCGATGGCATCCAAACCTCTACTTTTTTCCTCCTATGCCATGGTCTACATTTCTTCCTTCGTCTTTCATCTATCTAATGGCTTTCATTGGTTCTGTTCTTCTTGAATGTGTAGCCTCCAATTCCTCCAACTTTTTTCCTCCATCGTATGACTTCCATTAGATATTTGTTATTCCCATTTAAGTGGCCCCGATTGGGATTTTTTTATTATCATTTTTCTTCTATCCTGTGATTCCTATCCATTATCTTCCATTTGTTCCATCCACTGATTTCCATTAGTTTTCTTTTGCTGGTCTTAAACCAATTCCTCCAGCCAATTTGAGCATAAAAAAAACAAGTTTACAAGTTTACTATAGACACAGTTTTTAAGTAAAGAAAAGCATCATTAAAAAACAATAACAGGTTGAGTCTAATTAAAAATTTTTTATAAAGATAACAGGAAAGAGAAAAGCTGGCAGCCACGGTGTCTGATGACTCATAATAAAAAAAAATCAGGAAAACTATAGCGTTAAACTATTTGTAGTAGAAGAAATTAAAGAATCTGTTTCAGGTCACAGCAAGATAGAGGAAACAGGGTTCAAATGATCGCTCAAATTCCTACAAAAAAGAAAAACTTGACAAACAATGGCAACTCGTGGCTTACTACAATTTGGTTGGAAAATAAAAAAAATAAAAGTTATAAATTAAAACTAAATCCAAATCCGCATTTTTAAAAAAAAAAATGAGAAATAAAGAATCAAACTTAGCTTTGTTAAGGCAGCTGCAAGGTCAACATGCTGGGAAGTCTGTTTGGGCCATCCTGGAAAACTCTCAGGTCTGTTCATTTAATTGTATGACACAGCTCTCCTTGTTGCTGGCATGGAATCTGAGAAGTTAAAAACAACATGGAAGCTGCAGAATTGCATCGACAAATTAGATTGCAAGTTTTAGAGAGCTAATCTTCGCTAAGTCCTTTATCAGGTTGTTACGTCAAAAGGTAATCTCAGAAGATTAGAACAATTACTAAAATATTAAAATTGCCTGCTCCAGTCATGTTTTGAAGAAAAAAAAAAATAGGACATACAAATCTTACGGTGGCGGCAATTTGGTCGGAAGTAATTGTTGTTACAGAAGCAAAACTACAGGTAGCAGCAATTGTTGCAAAACAATTGGAGCTACATTAGTAGCGATAATGACAATTTAAGGTAATTATAGTAGTTATATGTCAGTAGAAGTAAAAGTAATTGTATTGGTAGTAGTAGTAGTAGTAGTAGTAGTAGTAGTAATGGTGGTAGTGGTAGTGGTAGTGGTAGTGGTAGTAGTAGTAGTAGTAGTAGTAGTAGTAGTAGTAGTAGTAGTAGCAGTAGCAGTAGTAGTAGTAGTAGTAGTAGTAGTAGTAATGGTGGTAGTGGTAGTGGTAGTGGTAGTGGTAGTAGTAGTAGTAGTAGTAGTAGTAGTAGTAGTAGTAGTAGTAGTAGCAGTAGCAGTAGCAGTAGCAGTGGTTTCAGCAGCAACAGTAACAATGATAACCATGATAATATTGATGATAAGAAATAACTAACAAACGAAAACGAGAAAAAGTATTATTAAAAAACTGACTTAAAAAAATTATATATAATAAAGAATTCAGAGGCTAAGGTCTACAGTAAGATTGATTTGAGTAGCAATCAAGCAACCCGATGCATTGAGATGTGACGTCACGGCGCCGCCCATTTCCGACTTCCACCCAAAAAGCTATGACCTCATACTCTGGAACCCTAACCATACTTACAGCAAGCCAATACCACCACAATATTTATATATTATATATATAATAAATGTAAAAATTTGAACTCATTAAGACCAAGACTAATGCAAAGTTCGTTCAGGCGTTTGGACCTTAAGTGTGTTGCCACCAGAAGCCACTCGGAGACACTAGCTTTTATTAATTATCGTGGCTGTCAGAAAATAACTAGGGTCTAGTTACAGAAGTAGACCCTACACTCATGGCACTGCACATCTTTTCGTAGAAAAAATAATTTCTTGAGACGTTATTCCCTATTGAATAAATTCGTCCAATGTCTATAAAATGCTTGCCCTTTATTCTACACGAAATCTATCTCACCTGAGAATCTGAAAACAATGTGCTTGATCCAAGACCTTGTTTTAACACTTATGGCAAAAACTGAAACCTAGACTAGATCAAGTTAAGCGTTCTAGATCCTTATAAGAGTTTTAAAATAGATATTTCAAAACCAAGTCTTTCAAAGCCTTAGAATGTTATTTCTTAATCATCGTGACCAAGAGTATGCGTCCTCTGCGCCTCTCACGCCAGTCCAAAATGGAGAAGTGAGCGAAAAAATTTGAACATGTGCAAATGGCCAAGAGTGTGTTATGTGTTAGCTACTATTTCATGTCAATCTTCAAGGACAATGACTGAAGACAGTTCACGCCTCTGCTGTATTTCATTTCAGTCACCTCCAGGTATTTTAAAAATAGAAAAACGGCCATATTCTTTCCAAGAACCAATTAAAATGTGTGTTACATAAAAAAATTAACGAATCATTATGAATGACTCATGGATCTCTTGCAAGACCCACGGTTATTTTCGCTCACTCAAACCATTCTGGTCTAATCATAATCAGCCGTATTTTTTTATAAGTTTTGTTGTTTTGTTTGGAATTTTTTTCAGTTCAAGGTCACGGAGAAATATAAAATAATTATAAGTAGAAAATTATTAACGTCTCAAGGTCTCTCTTTGTCTTTTTTAAAGAGATAAAGAAATAAAGTCACTGTTACTATGTATAACCATTAAAGATACCCAGTCTATGCCGTGACTAAAATTGATCATACGATCTAGAGGGTGACTGTGAGTTCTCCTCACTATGCGCAGCAGCGAAGCTCTCTGTTTACACGCGTTTAGCCAAAATAAAGACACGTTGAATAACCATATCTTTAGTTGATTGTTATTGGTTTTTTTTTAATACGGCGAATTATAAAATTGTAACATTGGATACATTTGTTTACATCTAGAATATTGGAGTAAGGAATCTTGAACAGAGACAGAGACAGAGACAGAGACAGAGAGAGAGAGAGAGAGAGAGAGAGAGAGAGAGAGAGAGAGAGAGTTAGAGAATGATGAGAGAGACCGAAAGAGACAGGGGGTGAGAGAGATGGAAGACAGAGACAGAGGCAGAGAGAGTAGGGGGGTGGATAGATAGATATATATATATATATATATATACACCCACACAAACAAATTTTTAGTTTGACAGAGGAATGTTCTGATAAACGAACAGTTAACTGATTGCTTAAAAAAAAAAAAAGACAAATCAGCTTTTACCTGACATTGGTGGGCAGATGTTCAGAACGAAAAAGCTAAAATAGTATTACATAACATTATTAATATGAAAAGTGAGAACTTTTTGAAAACATAACTATAAGAATTTAGAAAGGAATTAGCTGACCAGGTTTGTGTCTATGATCAATGTTCAATATTGGAAATCAGCTAATTTTGTAATTATCTAATCTATTTAAATAACGCTTTTATTTCAAATTTTCTTTGACGACAAGAATGTGTACAAGAAAACAATCTTTACAGGATAAAGAAATATGTGAAAAAATTGGGAAGTTCACGGGAATTTTTTTTTTTTTTTTTTATCTTTTGAATTTTCCTTGACTGGAGTGTGTACAAGAAAACAATCTTTTAAAGAAATATGTGAAAAAATTGGGAAGTTTTGGAGAAAATGTTTTATCTTTTGAATTTTCTTTTACCGGAATGTTTACAAGAAAACAAACTTGTAATGTTAAAGGATAAAGAAATTAAATTTCTGAACCATGCAATGCCAGAAATCATTAAAGCTTTGGTAATAAATGAAATCTAAAAATTTTCTTTCTATCTTCTACTTGTTTTGTACGAGATAACGCGCGGTGCGGCCAAGGTAAAAGCGCCATTGGCTGTGGGGCTAGAGCATCCGGCCTGGTGTCCGCAGGAACCGTCCTGGAGGGTCCCAGCCTCACACCAACGTCAGAAAAGTTCAAGGCTTCATCGTTTAAACTCTGCCCTCCTTGATGGAGACAAGTTTAATATGCAAACAGGTCTGAGACTACTATGCTCTGGATGGGCAATATCAAACAACAAACAAAGAGATGGTTAAGTGCATAGGCCTACCTTAGATGGTACTTTTGGAAATTAGCCTGCTTCCCCACAAGGGCTACCCAACCCCCTCTCTGTAAACTTAACGACCTCATCATATATCTAAGTTCTAATGTGTTTATCAAGGATATTTCTTATTTGTTCTCCTTTGGGGCGGAATTTCATGTTCAACTTAGTTGACTGATTAGTTTGGCTTCAAGCATACATGTTGACAGAACAAGACACTTTGGTAATATCTGTAGTAGGTCTAGTCACAGTCAATAAAAAGAGGGTGGATTCAACAATGGAGAAAGAGGGAGCGAAAGAAAGTAAACGCTAGTGAAAAAGAGGTAGAAAGCAAGGGAGATGGAAAGGAAATTACTGAGAAAGAAATAGATATATATGGAAACAGATTAAGAGGGAGGAAGAGAGAAAGAGAGACAAACAGAGAGAGAGAGAGAGAGAGAGAGAGAGAGAGAGAGAGAGAGAGAGAGAGAGAGAGAGAGAGAGAGAGAGAGAGTAAATCTCTAAATCATTGCGCCTATTTGATTTCAAGCCTGAATTTGTTAAGGTCGGAAAGTTTCGCAGCAATAGCTACTGATCTGTTCTAGTTTTGATGTCGTCTTTTTTCCCATCAAGAATTTCAGGTGCCCTAAGTTTCCCGTTGAATCGTATTAAAAGATAAACCCGTGTTACTTAAAAAAAAACATTAGCATCCCCTTACTTCATGAACTGCACTTAACAGGCATATCATTCCTAGCTCCTGTAAAGCAAGTAGTCAATTTATGGCTCCATCAACTGCCCCTGATCTCGTCTAACTCCAGGTGGCCATCTAAACACGTGAATGTATAGGTAACGTCAACTTCACTGGTAGACGCCGACATCTACGCAGTCTGTTCTCGTCGCTTGGTTTGACCAGAAACTACAGTAAACACTCTCTGGTTTGACTGTCAGCTAACCGCTGTAGGTCTCTTTGAGAAGAGATGATGCCTCAATATTAAAGCTTAGCAAAATTCGAGAGTTCAATAATCAGAAATCGCAGTCGGTCTCACGGCCAGCACCATCTGTCTAGATAGATGGCACTGCTCACGGCCTGTGAACAGAACACCGTTTAGGGGGAAGTGTTTCCCGAGAAAGGACGCAACTACATGGCTGTATTTTAAAAAAGGTGTGTATTCTATACAAAATTAATCGAAACGCTAAATAACGAAACTTACAAGCAGAGCGCAGCAGTTCTATGACAATCTAAGAATTTTTGTTGATTTTTTTACGTGCGATTCTCAAAACAAATTTTCTCTTTCTGCTACTCTTGGAACTGAATTCCAATTTATGAAAAGTTCGTTTTCAAAGTAAAAAGGAAAAAACAAACAAATACATGTTACTTAAAAATTGCACATTAGTTTTTGCGATTATTTCTAGAGAGATAAAAAAAAAACTCATAAAGGATTCTCATATTGTTTTTACTTTTGTTCTTCTAATTTTGTGTCCGAAAACGTAAATCACTATGTAGGCTATCTTGGGCGAGGTTGCTAGAATCATGAATCTTAGACCTACTGCTCGTTTAAAGATCATCATCATTATCATCAATATTATCATTATCATCATCATTTCCATAACCCCAACATCATTATAACCATTCAAACAACTAAGACCTTATTTCCCTTAAAGGCCTATTGCTCGTTTACCCTTTATCAAAATCTGCATCTTCATTATCATCCACATTATCATCATCATCACCATCTCCTTTAACCCAACATCATTATAACAATTAAAACGTTAGTGATACGTGTATTCAGATTTGCAATATAAATGTCCATTTTTTTTTAAGATTGCTCAGAAGTGAATAAGTGTCATTTTTTTCTTATTGTAGTATGTCCATAATATTAGTCGGAAACATAATTATAGGAGCCTAGAATGCTAGAATTTATAACAGTGGGTTGTCAGATAATGTAGAGAAAAAAGAAACGATTGTAGCGGAAAGAAAATTGAAAAGAAAAATCACTTTTAAAAGACCCTCAAACTTTGTAGGTCCCTTAATTAATGCAGTTTTGCTCTATAAAGAGAAGTGCTTTCGGCATCGGATGATTTCCTTTTTTTTTTTTAATAATAAAAGTTCACTGGCATGGCCAAGCCCACTACTTTGCTATTTCGAGGAGATGAACCGGACAATACACACCTCAAAACTTTATTAGGTTTAGCTCAAGTTTCTCAGTGAATCTATTTTCTGTTGTCTGTCATTTGTGTCAAGCCATGGATAGGGCTAGAAACTGGTTATTCAACCCAACCACCATATGCCTCAACCCTAGAGTTGAACGGGAGTGCCTCAGTACCGACTAAGCTATAAAGTTTGACACTCATTTGGAGCAAAACTTTGTTTGATAAGGGATATCTGCAAGCTTCTACATCTCTCATAGAGAATTACCCAATGTCTGCTAGGGGTAAAATTTTCTTCATACCTCTATTGATAAGGGGCAAATCTGTGTGAGAAAGAGAATCCTCTCTACAACGTTATCGATAGGAATCGTGTATGTCTTAACGTATACATTTTGTACATGTATATCCCGTGAGCCAGAATAAAGTTACTCTCTCGTTTTCATCAGCACTCTTGAAAAATGCCTACGAATACGATATCGCAAGACTGTCGATTTTCAATTACTTTGTTCTTGCGAACCTTAGTTAGTCGTGAAAACAAAAGGATAAGTCAACGCTTTCTTTCTTTCTCTCTCCCCCCTCCCCTTCATCCCGTCTCTCTCTCTCTCTCTCTCTCTCTCTCTCTCTCTCTCTCTCTCTCTCTCTCTCTCTCTCTCTCTCTCTCTCTCTCTCTCTCTCTCTCTCTCTCTCTCTCTCTCTCTCTCTCTCTCTTTTAAAGTGTTTCGCTGGTCTTTATCAACTCGTAATGAGTATGTAAAAAAAAAAGGATTTAAAAAAATGAAATACAGATACAGAAAGAATTGATCATGACAATGTTTTCTGTTTGTTTTTTATTCCCTCAAGTTTGCCAACTGAAAATATGAAGTAGGACTCATTCCATTTTAATTTAAAGTTTGTCATAGCGAAACAACCTCATTGTCATTTTCATATGAGAGAGAGAGAGAGAGAGAGAGAGAGAGAGAGAGAGAGAGAGAGAGAGAGAGAGAGAGAGAGAGAGAGAGATGCACAGAAATATCATTACCGTGCACAATGTAAAGAAAAGACGCTGCATATTTACAATTACAATTACATGAGTGAAAGTAAAGAGTGCGTTCAGATGAATAATTTTAATAAATGAAAAAACCGAATTCAAAAAAATTAGAAAGCAGAAAATAATTATAATGCAAGTTTTTATGAAATTTATCACTATAAATCACACAATATTTTTATGGACTAGCACACAAACGGGAAAGAAGGAAAAATAGGAGACGTACGAGTACATTGGTAAAATCTTGGTGCATTTCAACAGAATCCATGAACTTTGTTTTAGTTGCAATTGAGGTCAATGGGGAGCTAAGATGGGGTCTAAGGAACAATATGGGAAATCAAAAACGTATTGTGTACTTTTCTATTCAGTTAAAAGATTCTTTTTAAAATGAATGCAAGTCCACTAATTCCAACAAAAAGGGCCTCAAGATTCCTACCATGTGTGAATTTATAGCTGCCTATTTGCTTTAATACATAATATATATATATATATATATATATATATATATATATATATATATATATATATATATATATATGGTGTTTAAAGAGATTGATAGATTTGGAATTTTACAAAATTAACTACATAGGACCTAATTATTCTTATTAAAACGTGTTAACAGCAGCATAAAAACAAAAGTGTTTGCGCCGTGATATCTCGTCCTTGCAATCATTTCACTTGATAGAAGACACTGATACTGATAGTGATTTTCAGATTTGTATTACATGTACATGTATAAATATCCATTTTTTTTTTGAAGATTGCTAAGAAGTAAATAAGTATAATTTTTTTTCTTATTGTAGTATGTCCATAATATTAGTCGCAAACATACATGTATGAAATTA
The DNA here is from genome assembly GCA_033675545.1 of Elysia crispata. NCBI lineage: Eukaryota > Metazoa > Mollusca > Gastropoda > Plakobranchidae > Elysia > Elysia crispata. Next base: position 15,026 of record JAWDGP010003531.1, read on the forward strand.
TAGGGTCCTAGAATGGTTGAATGTATATAACCTTCCTCTTCCCGCTCCCCCCTCGAGTTTTATGTCGTTTTTCTTTTTTCAGTTCAATTCAAATTGCGCGCAACCCGTTTTGTTAAGCGGACCGCCCGATTGTTGTTATTTATCAGGTAGAAACTAGAATAGGGAGAAGTCGTATGACTTCATTGTTGAGTTAAAAAAACAACTTGACTTTATTCCCTGTTCTTGATGCTACATTTTTTTTTTCTTGCCGACTTCGTTGCTGTCGTCTGTGGTGTAATCTTAGCAGCCGCCATTTCTTTTAATTTTATAATTCTTATTTAAAAATAAAAGAAAAGAAAAACCTATAACTCCCATTCCGACGTACCAATATATGCCTTTGAAAATAATAGTATCAGTAATAATACGGCTACCTTGTCCGGAATTAAGGAAACATTAAGTTTATTCTACGTTTGTAAGTTTAATTAAAGAGGACTTGCCAGGAGGGAGGGGGTTGTAAATTATCAAGATGAACTGGGATTCCCTATGTAAACGAAAGGTAAATCGCAAACTAACATGTAAGTAGCACTTGGAGGTTTCAATGCTAGGCCCTATAATCATTCAACCTTTGCGGAGAGTAACAAATCGTAGTAATTTTTTAACCAAGTTCATCCTTTAAGTCAGTTCCAATCTTTGATGTAAACAGTAAGCATCGGAATGGCGCAGGATGTACATGTATTTTAAAGGAAGTGAAAATTCAGAGAAAATATTCTTTCATTCCTCTCTTTGAACTGCACATATATAAAAATGAATCTTCATGCTGTTTCCTCTGCTTTGGAAGAAAAATTCAAACAGCTTACAAAAGTATGAATCCACATTAGTCCACAGGGAAACACATCCAGAATTGGGGAAAATCAGGATATCCCTTAGTGACGAACTTAAGAGATTCATCCTTACTTCTAAATGGGAAATTTATTTCCTTTAAGATGCCTCAGCTCATTTTCTGTGGCTTGTCTGAACTTGTGATCTGAGTGGCTTTCTTAATGAGCTCTGCTAGTGATTTGTTTTGTTTCTTTTACATTCTGTACATATGTACAGTAAAACTCTATATAACAGCACAAGCATGACTTTTTTTGTGGTGCTGTTATAGCTGAGATCATCAAAAGCATCTTATACAAGGCGACTGACTGTCTTACAAGTAGAGAGGGTGAAGTGGGAGCTGGCATTAGTGGCAAGGAAGAGGGGGCAGTTCTAATGGTAGGCCCAGCCGTACCAGTGTCAAAATATCAAATTGAATTTGAAACCATGTACTGGTACATGTACAGAAACAGGCGCTCAGGTAGTGCAGAATGTATAATGACACTTGACAGGGAAAGGGACAGGGATGGAAGAAGAGGAGGAGAATGTTGTCAGTGATGACCGCTCACATCACTTTGCTGACTGATTTGAGGCATTTCGCGTTCGGTTGGCTGCTGAGTTTATCAGTCTAGGACTAACAATTTCTAACTGGTCTTCATCCGTATAGTTAACAGCTCCGACTACCTACAGTGCTGTTATAACAGAAAGAAAGATTGTGGGTGCTGTTATATCAGTTAACTTTTACTATTGTTTAATAGGAGAAAAAAGGGGGGCGAGGGGAAAGTGCTGTAATACCGGGGGGTGCCGTTATAGCTCTAGCTGTTATATATGGACTGGACTGTATTAACTTTAAACGTGCCTGTTGCGTTCGCTCTATCACAACAGGCCTGAGTCAAGCTACCAACCAGTCAGAAATAGGAATTTGCTCGTCTCCTGATCAAATTTATGTAAAAATTTACAACGGTGAGAAACCATACTATCTCTCCCTCCAGCGTTGCAACTTTTCTCAAGGGTGTGTTGTACATGTAATTGAAACATTAATATTTTAGCATAATCCATCAAGCCTTGGTCACATTTGTAGAGCTCTGAACAGAATAAATTTTTTTCTATTCCATTTGTAAGAAATAAAAATCTTCACCTGCAAAGTAATAAAATCAAAGGTAATCCAAATAAAATTTGAGGTTGTAAGAAGATATAGTGAGATTAATTCCCATGTTCTTTTCATTGGCTTAGTTTCACCATTAAGTGCCAGGTATTGTGCTTGTGAGTGAAATAGATCTATATCACAAAATACTAAGCAGAGTTAACAACAGGGGAAAATTATAACTCTCCTATTTTAAGGAACTCATCTATTTTTATACTAATTGTTTATACTAAACAGTGAATATGATCAATTTCTCTATCAAGTTCTATACATGTAAATAAATTTTGCACTTTTTTTTTTACCTTGATCAAACTTCTTTTTAAATAAAAAAATTCAACAACATATTACATGTATCATCGTGCATATTTATTATTAGCTTCCAATATCGGTCTCATAATGTAAGATGTATACATGTATATATATATATATATATACATAGATCTGAGCTTACCATTTCAAGCTGCGCTAGAATTGCCTTGATATTTTTCCCATAACTTTATACCAAGTACTAGTAAAGATAACTCATTAATTTAGCCTTGATAGACATAATACTGGTATAACTTTTACATCTTTCAAATTTAAGCCATTCTCTGATGCTTGTAAAGTAAAAAAAAAAAAAAGAAATAAGGAAATGAAATCAATCACAAACCTAGATCTAACTTGTTGCCAAAAATTAAGACCGAAGATGTGACAACATAAAGGCACTACGGCAATGAATCATCCTCATCTACAAAAAATAGAAGAATTAGGAACAGTGACCTACATTCTAGCTTGATTAGACTAAGAAGTTGAATCGCTACGAAGCATAAATCCATATTTTTACGAGACACAAACTAGACTCTATCAGATCTTAATAAAGATGCATGTTTAACTGAAAGAAATATGGAAAATATTATGGTTTGCAGTTGTCTCACTCAATCTCTAGTAAGTCTCAGCCTTCAGTGGAGAAAAGATAAAATCTGTATAGCTATTTTTGGATCAACTAGGCATGCTTTACAGTTTTCAGCAGATTTCGTGACATTTATAACCGTCACTCTTCTTCTTAGCTGTGATACAAATGAAATATTTCATTTTCATCTGAATGTAATGCAACTAAAAATTAAATTAATTTAAACCTTAGTATTTTTTATTGGGTCATGTACATTACAAATAATTTATCATAACCATTTTCAACAAAAAGCATATCAGCTTTGGGCATCTAAACTAGTCATCCTATAATTTCATGCCCCTGCATAGAATTTCATGATATCTTATGACAGAAGATGCATTTGATGAGGACAATTATGTTTGTTATTTCACGAAGTTACCATTAGTAATATTTTGACTTAGTAGGTTATGATAATCATTTAAAAAATGACTCCAGTGATGTTTATATCAAATCCTTAAATCATATGTTGGGCTGTTCATAATATAATAAAATCATTCAAATTCAAGCACTTATGTGTTGGGAAGGAGTTTTAATGGTGCATGTACTTTCCTTTCATCCTTTTTCTTTTGTTCATTACATTTTGGACACAGCCAACAGTCAAAGCATTCATCTTTCACTTATCTCCTCACAGCTTTCACCATTTCCTTAACTCACTTGCAATCCTTCCTGATACAGTGTGAAGATTCAACTTTTTTTTTTCCTCATTGGATCATTCCCAATAGTAAACCTGGGCATATTCTGGATTTTTTCCTTCTTGAGAAGTACATATATAACAAACACATTCAAGATTGGTCGCTAGGTTGTGGAGATAGATTATATACATGTAGCTTTATCTCACTGCACTAGATTAAAAAGGGAACCCATCCTGAATGAATTAAACTGCAAACAATCAGCAGTATGGAGGAAAATATGCCAAGAGATAGAGGTAAACTGTTTGATGACTTGAGTCAAAATTTAGATATGGAAATGGGCGAGAGTGACTGCAGAGATTTGCCAGACCATAATGTATCTGGGTGTGAGTCTCTGCTGCAAATAACTACCTTGTAAGTGACAATAGTTGTAGACCTTTTTCTAGGCTTCAGAAAATTTCCATTACATCAACAAAATGTAGGACTTTTTTTTCAATTTATTTCAAAATATCTACTGGCAATATTGTTTTTACTTTCATATTGTTCAATTTAAGCATTATTTCAATCTATTTGTGTTAAAATTTGGTTACCGACATCGTTAATAGTAGAAAAGATGAATTTTTTAGATGACCCTCAATCCCTGGTTTTTATTACTGTTGCAACTCATCGGGCCCTAGACTTCAGTGATCTAAACTTTGAAATAATCACAACACCACATATCATGACAAAGCAGCAAATAGACCCTTCTTTGCTAAGAACTAACAGCCTGTATTGGAGTTGCAACTTTCCCATTTTCAGATGTTGACTCCAACTTGCTCAGACCATCTGCGTACTGGAACTGTCCACTGTTCTCATATTCACTCATATCCAAAGCAACCACACAGCTCTCTCGGACAACCCTTTCTGAGTCTGACAAAAACTCCTGTAAAATATTCATGGCCTCAGGAGTGGCAATAGCTCCAAGAGCTTCAGCACATTCATGACGCACCATGGAGCTCTCTGCCAAGTCCCTTAAATTGTGAGAGAGGGCCTCCACGCATGCTGGGCTCTGGATCTGACCCAGGACATATGCGATCTCATGTCGGAACAAGGCACTGCTGCACTTTAGGCCTAAGTATGAATAAAAAAAAACCAAGCAAATGACGATTATTTACTATAGAAAATTAGAGTACAAAATATGCACAATGTGAGTCCCACTCCAGCTTAAAATGAAATGGCTAGAAAAAGTATGAAAATAATTTTGCTTTAAATAAAAATTAACTTTTCCTAAATTATTTTATTCTCTAAAGTTATTTATCTAATTATTAGGCGTCCAAAGCTCAGAAGTCCTTTCATTCTGCCTATTACAGTACAATGAGTTTGGCCAAATTGCAGTTGAGCCATTATGTCTGTCCATTACAGTGGAAACCATAAATAATGAGATCTGGAATAGCCAGAACCCCTAGAACAAAGAGACAATTTCACATTCCTGTAATTTTTCTTCTTCAGACCCTATACTATTCTGGAAATAGAGAGAGAGAAAATGCTGACATCGGTGTTGATGCCTTGCTTTCATGAGGAAAAAAAAAAACCAGTGAAATGATAGCAATCTCAGAGTTTTGTTTCCATCCCTTCCATATTGAAAGGCCACAAATTTTACAACACTCTATACATATCAAAATTTGATTGTTTTAATCTGCTGACCAAAATTTAGTATATGACACTAACAAAAGGATATAAATTGAGGGAGTTAGGGCGATTAAGAAGAAAGTCAAAAGTTTGATATATTGAGACCTTGAGAGTAAGTCTAATGTCTTTAAATAGAATTAAAAAATGAAATCTCAAGTATGACTATGTCCAGTTTAAATATTTATATAAAGTGTAACCAAAATAACTAATTTTGATCTTCAATGGGCCACTTTCAACTATATTATTGCCCTCCTTGTACCTGATTGAATAAGTTTGTGAGCTCAGTTCATAAAAATATTATTTTTCCTTTAACAACAGCAACTTGATCTGATCAAATTAAAAATAAATATTAACTTTATTGCTGACAAGATTAAAAAAATACCTTCTGCCAAAGCCAATACTGCCTCAGTAGTTGACAGGTTTCGAAGAGTGAACATGGCCCTGTACCTCTGGAACAGTGGCAGATTTTCATCAAGTAAAGTTGCTTCCAGTTCCTTCACAGCAGTCACCCGTGCTGGAGGTGCAGGGTCCACTGAATTATAGGGATTGTCAAGAAGGTCAGTATCTTCCTCCTTATTGTCTGGGTTGTCCTTTTAAAAAACAAAAGGTAACACTGAGAGTAAGAATATATTTACAATTCTGTCCATCTTAAAAGATCCTCAAATAATATGGCTATACTCAAAGGCGCTTTGTATTAGTTTTGAATTCAGATGCATGGTGCAGATATAAAAACTTTTGAATCAAGTCTGAAATATGAATAATGAGCTTTGTTTTGAAAATGGTTTAAATTCAAATGAACTACACTGAGAACTTAGCACAGGAAAACAATATTTTGGGGTGATAATTTTTGTCATGCCATTGCACGCAAATGGGTAGAGAGTCTTTAACAAAAATTTCACAACGTGCTTGGAATAATACAGCCCTGATTCAAAAACTTTTGTGCATGTCACTTAAATCTAAGTGTGAAAAAAATCCACCAACTTTGAAGTAAAAAGATAACTAAATCGGTTCCCTTAACCCTTTTAGATGCGCATTGTTCAGCTTCCTGCCGACTGATGCCCCCTTGGCTGGTTTAGACTATTTTGGAGTTGAGAGGCTCTACAAGTTACAATTGGTATCTCAGAATACATATATAAAAGCTTATACTGTTGTTGTTTTTCAACCAATTGCTTTGAAATTTTTACACATTCAAAGAGAGATAATGTACTTTATGTCGAATTATATTTCTTTAACCAGAGTGTTTTTTTATTTCATTTTTACATGAATTTGAATTGAGTTGTGTAGTAGCTGAAGTGTGATGTTGAGAAGCCGCATGTATAATACACAAAACATAAAAGCACATCTATGAAATTTTAAAAAAACCGGAAACAATTACAAAATGCGCAGGAATGACAGAGTAAACAACAAAAACAAAAAACATTTAAACATATAGGCCTAGTGAAAGACTAGATCAAATCTGAAACTAAGTTTGAGATAAATAAGACCAACTTTCATCTGATGCCTGATTTATTGTTCGCAAAATCGACATCGTAAAGTTCTACATTTTTTTTACTTTTATAGAATTTACTCTTCACACACACAAGAAGGATCTCATACAAGACACAATAAAGAGCACCTAGATCTAGATCTTGATAAATTCTAGACTACCTTGATCTAGAAATCTAAGACAGTCATCCTCTTCAACGCTGATATTTAGATCCATGATGGGAAAATTTATGCAGAAGTCAAATTATAAGATAGCAAAAGGTTATTGGTGATAAAGTAAGATGAATTAGAATGGCGATCCTCCCAGTGGAACAGCTGAAAATGCAAAAAACTGGCCTAAACACAGCCTCTCTTTTTCGCCTAAGACCTTGGCATCCCTTGGCATCGGGATATTTTGGTACGAGGAGATTCTGGAGAATCCCAGGATGACATTAGAGTCTATTTTATCGAACGGAAAAAGATAAAAATATACAAGGTGTATTCAACAAATTTTGCATGGCCAGCTTGAACCATAAGGAGGGTTTTCAAGCATGGCCAGTTTGGGCCTAGATAAACATGAGGCCCTAAGCTTAATTTCAGCCGGGCTGGGCTGGGATAAATCTAAAAGGGGTACGTTAAAGTCTAGGTTGATCTAATTATTTCTATTGCCTTACTTGAGTGCTGTTTGATAATTTTTTGTTCTGCTGTTCCAACCAACGCAGGCGACCTAGAGCCAGTTCACAAGTCTCTGCTACCTGAAGAGCAAACAGAAAGAAAAAATTCAGTGGCTCAAATACAGACTTACAGCCACATACCTCACTGAGGCGGGTAGGTAAGCACCACTGTGGCTGCAGACTTGCAGGCAGCAGATGTCTGCTTATATTATTGTTATTCCTGATTAAAAAGTCAGCTACATATATGTGATTTCCATTCTGTCAGTTCTAAGCTCAATCTAAATCTACCAATCTTCCACTTTATAATCGCACATCACACCACACAGTCTTGCACTGATCTACCTTAATTACTGTCTTAGATCAAATTAGCCGAGGTTTCTCCAATTTTCCTCCATTTCCTTAATTAGGCCTAGTTCTACAATCAACATGAAGCAGTGGAAGTTTGATGAAGAGCAAGTTCTAGTGTAGTCCGAGGCACTGTTAAAGTGGTAATGGTATTTAAACAGACAATAGGTAAATATTACATCTTTTCTGTGATATAATGCAATAAAACTTTTTACTTCAAACTGTATACTTAAGAAACAAGAAACATATCTAAAGCAACAACCATCACAACATGTGATAGATTTCCAGTCTTACCTTATCAAATAATTAGGTGGTTTATATTTCCATTTATGATTAAAAAAAAGTTTTTGTACCTCTACAACAGGATCATTAATGTACTTCTCCAGGACTTCAATAGCTTTTGCATCTCCTATGGCCCCTAAAGCCTCACCTAAATAAAAAAAGAAAGAAAAAACATCAAAAGCTATGCTAATATTTATGTAAAGAATTAAACCTTTAACTGCCTCTAAGATAAGATACGAAAAGACAAAATCCTTCAAAGAAATTAGTTTTTAACCAAATCCACAAAATAAAATTCAAACAGCAAATAAATAATTAGGATACAAGTCATATAGATAGTTATAAGAAAAGCAACCTTCATTTTACTCATTCAAAAATAATTGAATTTATCATCAGTTCAATTATATGTTCGAGAAATGCACTTCAAAAATATATTACCTCATGTAAAATATTTTCTTTTAAGATATGTTACTTGATTAAGTATCAACTATACTCACCAGCTTCATGCCTAACCATGGCTTCTTGATTCTTGTCCTCCAGTACTGATGTTAGGTGAGGTAGAGCTCTGACATCCTGCATCTGGCCTAAGCAGTAGGCAAGTTCATGTTTCAACAGAGCACTACCATCGTCAAAGCAAGCTGCAATTGATTCAATGGCTTGTATACCACCCAAGTTGCGCAGAGTGAACAAAGCTCGAAACCTATCTTTCAAAGGCTGTTTCTTGTCCAATAGTATGTGGCCAACTTCTGTGATTTTTGCAGAGGATGTCATTTTGAACTTTTAGCTGCCAAAATAAAAAAAAACCTTGGAAAAGAATTGTTTAATGTTATTTCAATAACTTGAAATTTAAGTCAATATTACACTTACAATTTCAATAACTTTGTTATAAACTCATAGATCAATATATCCTGCTGAAGCAAAACAAGATTTGCAGTATTTCTTTTTTGAATCTGCTGACAGAATCAGAATCCCTAGAAAGTTTCTTTGCAATTACTACAAGGAAGCACTTCCAAATAGGGTTTCAATTGATTGGACCATATAAAAAGATTGGGCTTGAATTTTGTATATGGGCTTACAAATCATTTTCTAACAATAAATTACCAATCAAAAAAAAAACTGGCATCATCTTATATCATATATATATTAAGCCAACGTACCTAATCTGAAGTCCTAACTTACCCAAATTTCTTCCAATTCAAATATATGTTCCTTTCAGCCAATTAAAGTAATTCCAACATATCTTCGTGATTTATTTTAAACAAGCTCTTTTGACGGAAGGAGAAATTAAAGTAGACAGTGTGTATCAATCAATACATTACATGTAAAAGTGAGAAAGTTGAAGAAAGATAAAATAAAATAAGGCTCATCACTATAAGACAGGTTGTTAGCTTTTGGTTACATTTTAAAGCAATACATCATTATATGTGGATCTTTCTTTAGAAGAATGAATGTCCAAGTTCAACTTTATATGGGTCCACAAATCAGGCACAAAAAAATTTCTATTATGAACTTATTATTTATTACTGATAAACATTCCTCTCAGTAGAGTCTAGTACTGCAAAGTTACTAAAAGTCCGGTCCCAGCGTGGCTCTGTAGCATCTGACCTAGCTCGCACCTGAGCAAACGTACAGACTTAATTCTGTGTACCTGCGCAGCGTCGCTCATTTGCCCAGCCTGCCCACAGACCTATCAGACGGCCTATTCAACAGTGTTGAAAAATATGCCAAGCATGTCAGGTGTGAGCTAGGCCAGATGCTACAGAGCTACGCTGGGACCGGCCTTAGAAGAGTTAAAAGGGAGGAACTTTTTGTGTAATTTTTCTGTAAACTAAAAATGTATCTCTAGATTTAGGCCTATTAAAGGTGATACAGATGCTTTTGTACACAAATCTTAGACAAAGGGAGTAATATTAGTTTACAGCCAGATCTCGATCTAATCTAGAATGATTGTATAAAACACCTTTAGAAAAAAAAAAGTGGGGGGTTAATTACAAGATTGAAGATTTAGATCTAAATCTTCAAAAGATCCCCAGGCCTAGATTCTAACCGAGATCTGTTTCATTTTTTTTTTTTTTTTTGTTATTTATACTCACCCTTTCAACCGATTGGATTTCTAAGGCTGGTTAAAGCCCATAAAAGTCTGTGGGTGATCTTATCTAGAGAATCTAGATAGATCTAGATCTAGATCTCGATATCTTTTCTTAAATCTCTCACAGTCGCCTTTTGATATGGAAATAATTAACGATTTATACAAAATTCTGCGCTACGTGACTATTGGCATTCTCTAAAATGTCACTGTGACAGACCGTTATTAGTGTTGTGCAATGAGTAAAATGTGAAGCATAATCGGCAAGACAGAGCAGCATGGAACTTTCGGTGTGTGAAAACTAGAATGGTTGTTAGATAACACTAATATGTAACTTTAACACAAAAGATGGACTGAGAACGTTAGTAACGTGCACATTATGCATCTCTTTTTTTTTTTCTCTTTTTGTAACTTTTTCTCTAGGAGTTTGGTTGATGTTGCACTGATTTTTAATTTTTTTCGTTTTCTTTCGCTCGTTGTTAATTAATTTTCTTTGTTTGCTGTTGTTTGTAGTTGTTAGGTGAGAATGTTAAACAACATGTTTTAAACAATATTCAGCTGAACAGAAAGTTTTAATTATCCTTATAATTATATCGTCATTTTTCATCTAGCACAATTATCGAGCGTAACTTCATAATGCATCTCTTAATTCAAGGCTGAAAATAGAGAAGTGTGAGAAAAGTGGCTGCTCAATCATTCTTGATGTGCAAAATATTGAAAGACTGAAATCGATTGACCCCATGATTTTTTTTTTCTTTTTATCCTGTCATGCCTTAAACTGTGTATATTTATACAGCAATATTGTGTGTAAGATACGACAACAGTATACTTCTGCAGAATCCACGAGATATTTTCCTGTCTGGTGTAGTGGTTTATGTCTCACCAACATGTACAAGATATCTTAAAGTTTTCACCAAGTAGAGATTGAGTTTCAAGGGAATAATTGCAAGTAATGGAGTAACTGCTTGTTAAAACAAAAATATAATAATAGTGGGCTGCCTCCTTTCAACATTTTAAATAAAAAAAAAATACAGCACGCATGTCTGTCCAGCAAAAAAAGAATAATTCAGATTAAGGTTGTAATACTTAAAGAAAACTTAACATTACCTTTTCACATCTTTAGATCAAACATAATGACTGATAAAAAGATCAGGACATAACTATGTATATTTCAATAAGATGTTGATACTATCTTTGAAGAAACGATGCACGCATGCGCTTCTCCAAAATTTCACAGATCTTTTTTGTTGTAAAATCTATTTTATCATAGTTCTACAGCGTTGAGAATGAGCATGACTATAGTAAGATAATATCGTGACCAAGTGCAGTGCAAAGAAAGTTAGACTGTCTAAAATAGGTTTTTTTGCTGGGAAGGCAATAACGGAACAGAAGATTATGTTGGAGATACTCATTTGCAATAATGCTTTTTGTATTCACGGCATGTCGCCTGGTTTGCTTTAACAGCCATTATAAAGTTCATGTGGTGATAGCTTTTGATGTAAAGAGATTAAGAACAGTTAGATTCTGCACAATGAAAAACAGTCTCTTTATAACTTGATATATTCATTTAAGTAGAGTCTCTTGACAATTAACTTAAAAAAAAAATAAAACAAAACAAAACAGAAAGAGGGAAAAATGGGTTTTATTAGTAAACTGTTTATTCTCTCTTTCAGGATCTTGTATACAGACATTAAATGTTAAAAATAAATATACATTACAGTTGATAATCACTTTTATTCAATTTTTATCCCACTTGATAAAATCATTGTGGTATGAAAAAAGTGTTGAAAAAGGTAGAATGCATCTTTTTCAGATTGAGAACTAGAAAATTGTTGGCACAATAATTATAAGCCTTCAAATAATTCTTTCTTCATAATTTAACATAAGTCATTTTTATTTGGCCTATCTTTAAAATACTGGATACAAATAACACATGTTAGCAACACAGTAACTTCACATAATAGTAATTTTAAAAAAAAGGTTCATCGACTTCTTCAATCTTGTATGCTTTTTTGACAATGAAAAAGGAAAAAATGAAAACAGTTTCGAATTGAGATAAAACTCAATCATCTCTGCACAAACATGGAGGGAAAGTAAGAACAAATTTCATTCTCTTTTAGATACAGGGAAAAAAATAAAATTACATCTTTGTTTGACATTGTCTTTTGTTAAATTTGTCTCTAGTTAGAACTGAGAGAAAATTCTGTAGAGAGAGATGCGTTGATCATTCATTCTTTCAACAATGCACTCAATCAAAGTTTTTGCAAAAGCACAAAAATGGTTTTCTTCAACAAATTCGTTGTTAATTCAAGATTCAATGAACTGTGGTCTTAATACTACACCATGGATGTATTAGCCATTTTCAAAAATTGTAATTCCTACAACCACTTCAATGTATTCAAACATTCTAATGCTGTATATATGAAAATAAACAAAACAATGGAGGAGTATACAGCTGAGACCAGCTAAAAAAGATTTTGTTGTACAAATTCTAGCATAGTCAACCATGTAAAGTTATATACAAAAAAAAGTTTAATTTTCTTACCGATGATTTTATATTACTTAAGATGCCTTCTTTATTTCTGACATTGAGACGGATAATTCATGAACTAAAATTCTTTACACTTGTTACTAAGTGTGGAATCTGTTAGCATAACATTCAATGTTTATCTTCTCATCTACAATTTTTTTTCACTACTATAATTTTCCTATAAAATTTCGTAAACCTTAAAATGCATAAGAGTTTGGAGCACAAACACATCTTCTTATACAGCTTTAGCATTATTCAGAGAAAAACAAATTCAATATAATTTTTTGGAAAAATATAAGTATTTTTTTAGAAAAATGAACTTAGCTTCCATGCACCTGGTCTGTCAAGTCAATAGTCTCGTGATTTTGGTAAAAAGAAAAATATTGTTAAGTAGTATTTTATGGGGAAAAAAAAAGCAAGAAACATAAAATTACACAAAACAAAAGAAGAAAAAAAATACATCAATTAACAGAAGTAAAATTATGCTGCTCATGGAATCCTCAAAAGGTAAAAATAACATATTGAAATAATTGCAAGGCAAGTATAATTAACATTAATCTTCTTATATTTCTGAGTATCTAAGAACCAATTAAATATTGGCAGAAGTGAATTACTCTGTTAAAGCAAAAGCATAAACATGAAGCTATCCATTCCAATATCTTCATTTTACTATTCAGTTTGTTTAGGGTATCGCCATTGAAAAAAAAATTAAATATTCTGCTAAAAAAAGAAAGCTAAAGAAAGAACATAAAAGAAACATGTGCATGAATAACAACATACTTTCACAGAATTTCAGAGAAATGCATTGAAACAAAAGCTTAACCCTACAAGCGTCATATATGAAAATGTGTGGTGACAGGGTAATTTAAGAGCGATGAAAATAATCTTTCAAATGTTCAAATGACGAAGTTTCACTTTGTCTTCAACAAAACTCTTCTTCTGGAAAGAAAAAGATGGTCAACTTATAATACAGTGTGTATTTTGTAACTGAAACAGTCAAAAATGCCACTGAAGTTTACTAACAGCCAATGTAATCAGCCATCAACGCTTGAAGGATTAAACTGCATGAAGGTCCAGTTTTATTAAATTTTGTATTATGAATCAGAGAAAAGTGTTTGATAACACTCTTTTGATTTCTTAAACCCCTCAATGCCATAGCAAAGAAATATAAAAAACACAAAAAATTAGAACTAGGTGGAAAACATACACCCAATCTTTGAATCTCCTTTTCTTAAGATGTGGGGTACATATGTTTAAAATGGCCAGCAGTAATCAATTTTATTGAGAGTACAGTTACCACATACAAGCTTTCTTTCAGAGCATTATAGCATTAAATTTTGCAGCAACCAATTACACATATTGAATTCTATAAGGATACAGAATAAATTTATTTTAAAAAGCTCATAAACATAGATGCTCCTTACAACTCCTTGCCACAATTTCCATACTCATTATAGTAATACAATATGATAAACATGAAGCTGGTCATTGGTCTAGACTACATTTGTTCGGAAAATAGAAATACTCTCCATGTACAAACAGGTCAGCTTAGAGCGTACAATGGCAGGTAAAATATTTGGGAAAAATAGTAGAATACTTTTAGATTTAAAAAGTCCAGCACCCTCTTCCTTCATTGTTTTTTCATCTCCCTCCTAAACAGTGTTCATCAATTCATTGCATTCCGTGACAATTATTTTCTAATTTTAAACACAGTAATTTTGATTTTATGTGAAGAGGATGTAAATACCTTTTGAGATTATCTTGGATAAAAAAGATTTAAAATTCTATCCTTCAGCATCTGATTGATTTCTTTGGCTAAAAATTGTGAGGCATTTGATCAATATTAGTCATGTGTTTAAAATAGTTCATTTTTCTTAACCTCTTAACGATGAAAATTGCATGGACACGATTTAATAACTCAAACAACCTCTTCATGAAGAATATGTTGATAATATACATACTATAAAAATAAATGCCAGATACAGCATTAAAATTTTCTTCAGGCAAAAGTTGAAATTTTACAACATTGTAATATTTCCCCCCTGCAAAATACATTAAAAAAAACTATGTCATTTTTTCAATGCAGTTTTAAGTTTGAAATTCTTGCAATATCTTAAAAGATTAAACTGATTGTTTTTAAACTCTAAAAACACTATATGCAATGCTAAATTCTACACATCTTTTTTTTATTGATTGTTTTTCCAAAACTCTTTTCACATTCCTTGTTAAAGAAATTAAATTTTTTGTAATTTTCTTTAATTGATGATTTCTACTACTGTTTGTTTTTTTCGTTCTGTCTCTCATTAGTGTAACCGCAAGCTTTCTTATACAAAGTTACTTAACTTAAAAACAATACAGAACAGAATACTTTTAAGTTTATTAAATTTATGACGTAATGTTATTAACCAAATACTATAACTAATTTGTGCTCTATTACATGCCCAAGTTATCCATCAACTGATACAGAAAATTTTCGAGTTAAACAGACTTTACTGATGATTAACAATTTAGTTTTTGCAGGGCAGGCTGAATTCTTTGTATCCATGAAATTTAGCAGAATGATGTAAATGCTATTCCCAGATAAACTGAGTGATTCAGACCTTCTGCAGCAGATCTCAGGCTTTTCTTTGCATCCAATGACATTCATGTGGTCAGTACAAATTGAAGAATTCATGCAAACTCATCAACTAGCAGTCTGGGCCTTTAATCCATGGTACAGCACAACCACTTACAACAAACTAACACAAAGTGAACTTAGACAAGGTTAGAATCTTGCCTTGTGGATACAGTAAATAGAGTAATGTTTATTTTGTCTTTTCTTAGGCTTAATGGTGACAGATAAGCAAGAAGTCCTCATCAAAAGCATGGAAAGACACTAAGCATGAGAATGTGTATTCTGTCACCTGAGATCACAATCAACATGGAGCAAGTGAACAATATAGAACAGTGAAAGACACATGTTCTTAATAAGAGGCACATAAAATCCATAGAAACAATGAATATGTAACTTCTGCACTAACTAGTAAACACACTGATAGTGAAGGAAATCTAAAGCATCAAAATATGATTTGCAAATGGTGGAAAAAGAAGCTGAGAATTTTTTCAAAATATGCTTTTCCTAAAATTTATTTCATCACTGTCACCTGCATTGATTATTTATGCGTTTTCAATATTTGAAAAGCAACAGATGAAGCATTGGATTTGTTACAATTCGGAATTTTGTTTAATCAATAGAACTCATAAAAGAAGTTAAACTAAACTCCTACAGCAAAACCTCCAAAGTGAGTCTTAAGACAAACTGCTGCCAAAATATTTTTAAAACTTCTACTAGGATGTATAAAAGTATATTCTTTAAAAGTGCACTAAAACTATGCTGCTTTGTAGTAATTCCATTGGCTATGAAAGAAAGCCAACATCACTGAGTAGAAAGACTTAGAAAGTATATGTGTATGTAAAATAACACACTTGTATGTGTTCAATAAAGACAATATAAAATGAGTACATCTTTGAGTAATAACACTCACATTAAGCAATGTGATAACGGTAGAGTCTTAAATGGTACTTCAGTATTTTTTATGTATTTATTCATGAAAAAATAAGGGAGATTATACAAGCTATTATCTTTCCAAGGATCTTACTGATTTCAGGCATTACCATACCTGAAAAAGAAAGACCTATTTGACTTATTTACATCAAATGAGTTTAACAAAGATTAATCTTTGTGCAAAAAACGTCTCTTGGGAACCATCAACATAAAAGCAATATATGAAGCAGTATATCATGGACTAAAAGTCTTGACAAACATTTCCTTCATTTGAAAATCTGCTGCAAAATCAAAGTTTCAGAGAGACCAAGACCTTGAAAAAAATCACATTTCTATGAATTCTGAAATCGCTTTAAAATATAACAGTCCATAAAAAAATAATAAAGAAGCAGTCTGAATGCAGGATAGATCCCTAGATTATTCTTGGGTAGTGCTGAAGTGGAAAAAATTCTCCCTCAAGATAAAAATGAATTAAAGATGCTTGGTCACTTCAATTTGCTCCAAGAGGAACAAAAGCTATGAATGAGAAATAAAACTTAAACTTTTAGAGTGGAAACAATAAAACAGTATCTTTTCAATGCTCATGTACAGTTGCTTAATACCAAGTTTAAATCTGATAGATTTACTTTCAATGCCCTATGTAATTGTAACTGCACCTCTTCTGCATTAAAATAAATGTCCCAACTACTCTTCCAATTCCTCTTCAGTCTTTCCCAGAAAGCAAAAAACTGATATCAACTCAGAATACCTCCTCATCCTCCTCAAAAACTGGACATTCATCTCTTTTTGCTTTTTCTCTCTCCAGCGAGGCCATCCAGTCCTCCAACTGCTCCCGTGTAGTTCGGTCCACAGATGTCACCGCTCGCCTCAGCTGGGTCTTAGGTCTCAGGGAACTCAAATCACATGACATAGCATTAGGATCTGTAGAAAAAAAAGACAGTTGAAAAATACATGTATATTTAGATGATAATGAATAAAAAAAAGGGATGAATTATATTTCTGATATTTCTTGCTTTTATAGTTCTGAAATAAAGCCAAATATCTTTTTCAATTAGTCAAACAGGTTCTTGCACTGATGAAATTTTCTTGGATAAAGAAATGCAAAAAAAAAAGAGAGAAGACAATGAGCTGAGAGAGAGAGAGAGAGAGAGAGAGAGAGAGAGAGAGAGAGAGAGAGAGAGAGAGAAAGAGAGAGACAGAGAGATCATTTTTTGATGACATCTTTACCCCTACCTTTAAATAAATGATACATTATTGCATAAGTTATACAAGGTTTTTGGGTCACTTTAGAGTTTTGTTGATAAAGATAATTGTTAACAAAGAAGAAAGAAATGTTGATATGCTATTTTCAAAATAACTAAAAAAAAACCTATCTTTCCCAAAGTGAATTAACAAATACAGTCAGATAACAGACTATACTAAACGAAAAACAAAAAACAAACAAAATAAAAAAAAGATATACTGCTCAAAAGGAACGTAACAATTGTTTTGATTTTTTTCTGGTAAAATCTAAGAAATAGATTTGTCTTCAAAGATTGTAAAAAATTATAGTTATATTAATTTCTTTTTTAAGGTGTGAAAATTACTAATACAGACTGTATAGTGTCATCATAATTAAAATAATGACTCCACATATGATCATAATAAAATCAAGATAAAATTGAAAGCTATACACATGCACCTCAGTAGGTAGAATGAATAAGTACATTTCAAATTAAAGAAAGAAGCATATAGGTAAACATGTTTTGACATTGAAGTAAATTTGACATATATCAGCATTATAAATAGCCAAAAAAAAAATTAAAGCTGATTCATTTAAGTGCATGCTTTTAGATCTAGCTTGAAATCTTCGCTGAAAATTAAAAATTCGAAAAGATGTTGAAAAGCAAAAAAGATACCTTAAATGACTTTAGCAACAGATTTGGGAAGTTATCTTGAGTTTAATACATGTATCTTTTTAATTATTATGCAAAGAATAAATAAAAAAGCACACAAAAAACAAAAACTAAAATAGTCTCATATGCAAAAAAAATTACCAGTTGCAGGCCCACAGCCTCTACAATTATATCCTATCCCAAGATTTGTATCAACTGAAACCTGGTGCTAATTCAATAAAATCCAAACCACCACAAGACATTTATATTTTTTGCAGTTCTGATTATATGACAAACTGTGGGATAAAATAAAACATAAGTGCCTCTGTGACATTGGTGAAGTTTTTATTTATTTATTTTTAAGAAATACAGATTCATGACTTAAAAATTACAGCAAAGAAATTCCAAATGAAATTTGTTACTGATTGATCGTTTTGAATAGCCCAGTCCATAATTAACGATGGTCTTAAACAAAAAAAAAGGAGTGAAAAGAGTTTTTCAAGTAATACCTTTGAAGAGACTATAAGCTTTGTAAACCTACAAGATGGAACACAATGAAAAATACATGTTTAATACATGTATATGTATTTCAAGAGCGGGGGTTAATATAATTGTTATCAGCAATTATCTTGGTTTATTTGCTTTTTTGCAGATATTCTTACCTTCGTCTGAATTCACACCTTTACCATAAAAAAACCCAAGATTAAAAATAAGATGGCTCACAGGATTTGAAATCATGCGATATAAAAAGAGATGTAAATAGGAAAGATAAAGAAAACAACTAAGCATCACATAAATGTCCAGTTGGTGTACTGTTTTCCATTCCTCACTCCTAAACAGGTTTGCTCCTTCATTTAACCACATAAAAAGCCATCATTACCCCTGATGACAGTTGTCAGTACCTCTTAAATACTCCAACATCCAAAATTCCGTAGATGGACAATGAAAGGCTAGATTCTAAACTTTCTCTCTTGAGAGACAATGATAAAACCAGCAGCGGTGAAGGTCTATGTTTTACTCCAAACATGATCTTTGAACACAATGCGTAAGTTTGCCCCTGGCATTAACCTGTACCATTTTTTGTAGGGCATGAAACTTTTATCAAATCAAAAACTCTGTGAGGTGCAGAAGAAGTGGCTTGAATTAATATGGCCAATAATAAAGTTAAAAACCATTATTATTTTTAGAAATTTCTTTTTCGTATATTGCATAAGCTTACTTACTTTGTGCTTTTCTCTGGATGAAAAGGACAAAAGCTAAAATTTACAACAATGTTGGTTTTTCCCGTTTTTTTTTTCTTCATACTTTTAACATCAGCACTTTATTCCTTTAAATGTCAGACACATAAATTATCTACAATACTATTTTAATATTTTTCAAAACCTCTGAAAATCTTTAATGCACTCTCATGAAAAAAAAATGAAGGATGCATAAAATGTGTGAAAAAAAATTAAAAATGATACCATAAAAATTTTGGAAACAGCCCCATTTATAGTTTTTGAGTTATCTGGGCTAGTGACAGAACAAAAAAGATTTCTAACTCTCAAATGGGATAGACAAACCAACAGATATAATCATGCATGCTATTCTCTAAACTCGGGAGAGCTGTTGAAAGAATCAATAAATGGTAAATGATAGGTTTTCTTGACAGCCACTTTCTGTCAGAAAGTTCTAAGTGCTTAATACTGCAAACAACAATCTTGCAATCATAGACATGAGTTGTCAATGGATAAATATATATATTCTATACAGATCGGTTTACACCTTAATTCTATATATAAAATGTAGGCTGGTACAAGGTGAGGATAAAAATGATAAAAAAAAATATGGTGAATATCAGCAAGTCCTTGAAGCATTTGGCCATATTGAAATTCAGGTTTAATGAGCTCATCATTTAATCAGCACTACAATATTGTATAAAACAAAACAAAAAACAAAAAAAAAAACAACAAAGAAATGACATGATGAATTATGCATAAACCCATCCACTTACATTAATTATAAAATGCAAAAAACAAAATAAAGCTGTTGACAATAGATATATAATAAACAACTTAGGACAGATAGAAGTACCAAAAAGATAGGTAAAAATTCGTCTTAAAAGAAATGAACCACATACACATTTTTTAAGCTTTTGTCTAACCCAGATGTCACTGATACACAGAGACAAATCGAATGATAGTATGGCTGTGATAAGATTATTAAACCAATGTGAATGTTCCTGTCGATTTACAAATAATTGACAAATATAAGGGGGTAAACAATTGTAGTAGTTTGTTAAGTTTCTACTCAAAATTTGTTATAACTGCATGCAATTCATCCTTTCTCACCACAATGGATCCTCTTTTTTTGCTAATTAGTAGATATTCTCACAGCTGCTTGCTGGGGTAATCACTACAGAAACAGTGAAATTATACTCAGTTTGATTGTGCCCTTTCCATAACTTTCTGTTTAAAACAATAATGTATAACAAACACACACACACACACACACACATACATATATATATATATATATATATATATATATATTAATTCTTCTTGACCATCTCCAGTTTTTATGACAATGAGGCTGACTGATGGCAATAAAGAGTTTTTCAAATATTTCCCCAAATTTGGGTTATCATTTGGAAAAAAGTCTGTTACAAAAGACTGAGCTGAAATAGAAAGGAAGCTCACAATCAATTAAAGTGGAAAAGGTTACTTCAACTTAAAATAGTAACAAATTACATTTGACATTTGCGACCGTATCAATATATGTATGATGAAATACTTCTTGATAGCTTATTTTTCAGTCTCTAAGCCTCTTGTCAAGAATTTAGCAAAGGATAAAATTGGCTTTATGCTGAATTGTTTTTGGTTGGGTTTTTTTTTTGCCATAAAATTCTGCCCTTTTACACTGAACTACAAATAACCCTTTATAATTAACAATATAGAAAACTGCTTTTGCTAATTTTAGCTTTGGACATGAAAGTAATGGTTGGAATGAATAAATATGGGAGAGTATTATAGCCCTGTAATTGTTTAAGAAGCAAGTACAAGGTAACACGTAAAATGATGTGTGTATAGGATCTGGACATAGATAATACATCGAAAAAACAAAAAACAGAAAGACAGAAAGTAGATATCTCTTTATAATATTTTTTGTTGCTGAAAGAGGTACTTTACTCAAGCCTCATTTAAAATTGATTTCAATGCCAGAAAAAAATGCAGAATTGAAATGGACCATGTCGAGCATGGAGCTTTTTTGCCTCTGCTCACACATCCAAGGCATGCATTGAGTCCTATTACAAAGTGAAAATAAAGAAGTATCAACAACAAAATACCTGGAGAGCTCAAACACCTGAAAGACTGTAAGGGAAAGACAAGAAAACACACACCGCTGAAAGCAAATGTTAGCACCAATCAGATTTGTGTTTACACCGACACCAGATGTTGATGTCAGATGCATGTTCAACCAAAGCAGATCATGATTGAGTATTGTGTATTCAACAACAAGCTACTAAAGCGGGGATAAAGTTTCAGCTCTCTTGGGGCTGCAATGACATTTAAAAAATTATTGTACTACACATAAATGTTGTGACTAAACTGAAATGTAATGTAACTGTAAGTAAAATAAAAGGTAATTGAGAGTTACTACAAAACATGTTCTGATATGAATCCCAAAAACTGAACAACACTAAAATTGCTGCTTTACTTTGTACTTTGTTCTTTAATTTGTGCAAGCTAATAAGCCTTTTGATCTTCAAAGATGTTGATGGTCTTTTGTTCTACCAAATTTGAAGTGCCAATAACTGCTTTAAAGTATACAATGAATTTTTTAAAACTGTATTTTACCAAGGTGATACCTCGTGTATTGTTGAAAAGTGCTATGCATTATTGAGAAAAAAAGTTTCTTTTTTCTTCTTTTTCTTTCAGACACAAGATTGCTTATCTGAAGATTGAATTATATGAGCATCCAAAATTGACCCCATTTACAATTTTTTTTTTTTTTGTATAATTAACTTTTGAAATTGTATCCAAACTTGCTAATTTTTATTTTCAGAGCTTGATGTTTTAATTGGGGCAGTTAATTTTTGAAATTATCACATTTTCTGCCTGCTTTTAAGAAACATTTTATTTCTTTTCAAGCTTATTCAGTTTAAAGCAATAAAAGATAAAGAAGAAAATTTTAGTGAAATCTTCTTTTCTTACGGTTTTTTTTTTTTTTTTGGGGGGGGGAGGGGGGAGTTCATTATTATATGATTGGTAATTTATATGATTTTTACTCAAAACATTACTTTCAGTACTCTTGGTTTCCTCAACATTTTCAGATTTTAAGAGAAAGAAAATGACAAAATCATTTTAGTACAGTACTTGAGACAAAAAAAAAGTGTACGGTTTTGAAGTAATACAATTTTTGTGTAGAAGGAAAAAATGCTTTCTTTTATGATGTTCCTTTTTTATGTCAAAACAATAAATGAATAATTTGATTTCTTCCTATACTGAAAAATCCACAACAACTTCAAATTGAGACAGGAAAAAGACCATAAGAGTCTGGTTTAGTTTAAAAAAAATTTACAAAACCAATGTTAATAGTTTAGACTCAACACTGCAGTTTGAACTGAAAGTGGTGGAAGTTTTTGACACAGAGAAAAAAACATAAAGAAAACAACAGCCTTCATTGATTTGAACTAGCCTTACCAAAAAAATCACAGTTCTGACACTGATGTGTCATTTGAGTCAAGGTTTGGGGTGAGAAGGGATTCCACTGAACCTTCGCAGATAACAGACAAATTATTAAACAATGGAAAAAAAATATATTTACAAATGAAAAAATAATATTGAATGAATTTGTAAAAAATTAAGGCACAAAGGGTTATAACTATATACAAACTCATCATTTACATCAAGGGAAATCTGAAAAGCAAAGAGCATCAGGCAGAAATTCTATACTGGGTTAAAACACATACCAAATTTATAGAGCTATGAGAAAAAAAGTGGGGTTAAAAATACAAATCATTTATCTATTTTTTTTTCATATATATATTTTTTAAACAAAAGTGCATGACAGACTTATTTCTTTTAAAAAAAAAAGTTATCCATTCCCTGGATACACAGTAAGATAAAAAAAAAACAACTCAAAACTTTTCTCATGCCATTTTTTAAAATAGTTTTCAGTCAATAATGGGATATTGTTACCCATTGCATAGAATTAAAACTGCTGGATGTTGCTATTTTTTAATGTATGAAACTAAAGACATGCTGATTACAGAAGCTTTCCTTCATTTCATTTCTTATATAATTTTATTTATAAATCAAATCACTTTGGAATACCATTTTCGATGTGTATAAAAAAAGTGACTTGCACTGAATTATACTGGACAATCTATTTTCATCTGTCAGCAATCACAGGATATGATATTTAAAAGATAGATTTTTTACTCTTTTTTTCATCCACATGTAGAAAAAACAACCATGCCTTTGTCTTCATAATGATGCTCATTTTTAGCTAAAATCACTTTTGCTTTGATCTGGTGACAATACTTCACTCTTAAAATTGTCAATATCAAGTGTTCTTAGGACTCTTAATTTTGTAAAATAGCTCCCATCACGGAAATTCAAGTCTTATGAGAACATATTAAAATTCATAGGTCTCAGGATTTTTCTTCCCTCAAGTTTTCTACTGATCAAATTGAAGATGTCAAATAAAATGAAAAAAATGATCTATGCATGTGTTTGTAAAAAAAAATTCTTAACTTTGTTCTTGTCACTAAAATGTCACATTGCCATTTTTCATACTTACTAGTGGATCTCTTCCTACTCTCATTGTATCTAACAGTCTTTGCTCGTCGAGCTAGTGTTTTTCTTGCCATCATACCATGTCTTATGATTAAAGGTTGTTCTGATGAAATTTTAGACTCTTGGGCCAAATCTTCAAAGAAATCTGAAATTTTATAAAGTATGAAAGATATCGAAATGAGCATGAAAGGAAAGAAATGAAAGAAATACACTATATAACAGTATTTTTAGAAAGCAGCAAGAAAAAAACAAAACAGAAAAACTTTAATTTGAGAAATGATATCAATTTATTTTCAATTATTTTTTTAGACAGTTACAATACAATATGAACCAAAATGTTATGTAATCTTGTAGTTATTAACAGCAAGGTATATATTTTACTTTTGTTGATTTTTTTTTTTTTTTTAGACTTTTCATGAATGTCTTACAGCTATACATTTTATGGGCTTGATAAAGGATAAAAGAACGGTTTTTATACTGTATTTCCATTGAATCACAAAATGCATCTTAGGGTGCTTTGACATGCTGGATGACAAGTGACGCTAAGTCATGAGTTAATTGACCTGATAACTGAATACAACCAGTTTTATTAAACTAAGGGCAAGACCAGTCCTTGAGTTGACAAAGCTTCATCTCAATGATTAACCTGAGATTTGGTACATATGCATAAATATCATGATAACAATCAAAGTAAAGGTTATTCTGTTCTAAGACGGAATTGTATTAATAGCATGAGAATACAATTTATCACTCTCTTACTTTTTAATTTCTTGACATTCACTGTCATCTCTTCCTTGGCCTCAGAGTCTATTTTGTGAGATTGGGAAATGACTGCATTGTCAATACATGTCAACGACACCTCAGCTTCTTGCAATCTCTGCTCGGCTGACATGCGCGCTTTGATCTCCTCCTGTGAAAACAGATACAAATATTCAGTGATTGCCAAACAATATGCTAAATTGTTAATGAAATAAATAAATTTAAAAACTAATTACTTAATTACCAAGGATCAAATAAAATAGAAAGTTTCATTACTTTAAAGTAGTATGATTTATTGAGTTTAAAACTGACATTTTGCAGATTTGACTACTCAGCTGACTCAGTATTTATTTCTGTATAAGTGGACTCAGGGCCAACAGCTTTCCCCAGGAAACAACGTCAGGCAATGTCTCTATCAGGATTTGAACTCAAAATTATTTGATTTATGATCATAGATCTGAAATTCCAGCCCCATATCAATATACTTAACCAAATTTTGAAATAACTTGAAACTGCTTTCCTCTAAAAAACACAATGCAACTCCAAGAAAAGGCAATCTTTTTATATCAAATTGACAAAACAG
Source organism: Elysia crispata (assembly GCA_033675545.1). Taxonomy (NCBI): domain Eukaryota; kingdom Metazoa; phylum Mollusca; class Gastropoda; family Plakobranchidae; genus Elysia; species Elysia crispata. Next base: position 40,147 of record JAWDGP010003531.1, read on the forward strand.
TTCTAATGGGTAAAAGTGAGTTTATGTAAGCTCAATCTGACATAACATTTGGCTAAAGCCTACAAATTTTTAACTCATACTCTAGCAATTAAAGCAATAACACCTGTGAGCATTTTCATTAATGCAAGAAGCCTTTTTAATCTATTTGAAATCAGGTTGCCTTTAATGGAGTAAGCCATAGGACAAGCAAAATCAAACTAAAAGAAAAATTAAAAGAAAAACTAAAGAATAGCATGCAGGCTTCTAACTTCTTCTTCTTTGGTAATCGCTTTCGAGTTAAAACTACGGTGAATTTTTTTAATCCTTTTTTCTTGTACATAAAATCATTTCATTTTCTTTGTGAGGAAAGGGAAAGATATGAATTTCATTCCTGTTATACGCAAAAAAATTTGTTTAATTAGTTGTCCACTCCACTGTGGAATGTTAGAAAACTTGAATTAAGACAAAGAGGTAAATATAAATATATAGCAACGTAGAGGACATCCTTTTTTATGTCTTATTATTTAGCAGCTACAGATATTTCAAAGACATCAAACTTAACTAAACCTTAACATACAGAGAGATAAATAAAAATTCACCCTTAATTCTTTTTCTGTCATCTCCTTCTGCGAGACCAAGTCATGGATGGTTGACTCCAGCTCATGGGCATGCTGTGATATAGCCATCTTTTCCTCCTCAAGCTGATCAAGTCTTTCTTGGTTGTCTTTAAGTCTGTTCACAATGAAACCAGAAAAATTATAATACTTTGAAATAAATGCTACTCACTAATCCTGGCTGACCCAGTTATGTTCACTTAACCCTCTTCAAGTAAGTCTAAATTTAAGAACTCTCCATTTATCTGCTGTTTTACTACTGGTTGTGGGATTTGGATCTCATCTAATCAGCCATGCTTCAATTGGTGTCAGCTAAAGAATGAAACCAATCTGAAATGATAGTATGTATGAAATTAAGTTAAAAATCAAAACCCCTTTCTCCACCTGTTCTCAGCAGAGGTCCTGAAATCCTCCACCTGGCGTGTTTTGTTGTCAATCTCTTCTAGCTGTTTCTGAAGCTCCTCCGACCTCTCTGACAATGACTGTTTCTCTTGAGACAAAGTCGTCTGCTCCTCTACACTTGTTTGCAGCTCAACAAGGATACGTTGCTTGTCTTGATGCAAACTCTGCAGTTGTAAAAAAAAAATTAAATTAAAAAATGTGAGGTGCGAAAGATATAATTCGGGAGTTGTTCAACTGTTTCATGAGCATTTCAGTTGAAATTGAAGAAAAACACAACAAAACTCAATGTGATGGGCAGGGTTCCAACTCTTCTTTGTTGTTGCATAAATAACTACCCTCTACATATATTCTTATTCAAACCAGATGCTTTTCAATGATATATTGGCAAAAAACATTCTCTTGTCTGAAGTTTTCTTTCTTGTAGGCCACTCTGGGACTATTGTAAACTAAAGCTTTCAGCTATTTACCATGCGCCCGAAAGCTGCTGTATTTACTAATTCAGGCCTTAATCATGTGTATAAATACACTCAGATTATTCAGTATTAGAAAATATGTAAACTTGCATCCAAATTCATTGATTACAGTGATGAATTGACTCTAAAACTATAATTCAACAGCATATGTGAATAAGATACTATGTACACGTCTGACTCCAGCTAGTACGCAGCATAAAATCTCAATGAGAAAATAAGTTGTTAAGATATTTTGCAGACATCTCAAAATAGTTCATTTTCATTGAGGGCTTTAGAGGTTTTGTCACATTCTAGGATTTTTTTCCAGTCCTAATGTGTTTGTGGGCTCCCTAATGATATAAAAAGGGTCTATTTGGTTCTTACTACACTGAAGGGTAAGGAAATCAAATAAATAAACATTCAGTTTATCAAGTAGGAAACCAGCCAAACTGTTTCGTTCTAACTTATTCCAAAAACTAAATTATAGTATAACAAAACGAATTATAATAATATAACATATTAAATTATAAGTAAATCTAACTAAATCATAAACTTCTTTTGTACTTCAAGCCATAACAGTATTTTTGTTCTAATTACTAATATAACATTTTAAATAAACCACTTTGCCCAAGCCACACTTTCATTTTATTCATTCTGAAATGAAAAAATGGCAATTTATCAGGTATCAGTTTATTTTTACTTACTGTTCCAACAAATTCTAGGTCAAGAGTAAAATTTTTGCTAAAGTCATGATCTGATCAGATAGTATTCCTAAATAAAACCGAATTCTATCCTTAGGTTGTTTAGCCTAAGCTACTTTTATTACTTTTTTAATTGCACTTTAATATAATTAATTTATACCTTTTCCACGCCTTTTTCTTTTTTCGAAAACAACATATATTGAAAATCATATTCAACTGCACATTTATCAAAGATACATTTTAGAGATTTGAGAGGAGTTTGCTCTTTACTGATACTTGCCATCATTTTTAGATCCAAAATTCAAAATATCAAAACCAAATCAGTGATCAGAGGTGTTAATCACGCAATAAAGTATAAATTCTTATCAATCAAGACGAAAAAGAATCTTTGATGATTTTGCACTGAGATCATATTTTTCATGGTAACATTGCTAATCAGACCAGGAGTTGCTAGGCTGTGAAAATGTATTTCATGTTGTCAGCTGTTGAATTTACCTAAAAATTATTTTATCAATTGAATGATTACTGAGAAACCACCACAAATCATGAAATCATTTTTTAGTTCTGCATCCTTTTTAAGGTTATAACAATACAAAAAATGGTTATCTAATGTTGCAAATTAAAATAAATTCATTTTATATTTATAAAGTTTATCTCTTACCTCTAGTTGCTCTTGTTGTTCTGTCAAAGACTCATAGAGTTTTACTCTGTCTGATTCTACTTGATGCATAATGAAGGCTGTCTCATCCAGCTCCCTGAAACATTATTCACGTATCATATAACCTTTGTGTTTGGGAATCTTCAAATTAAAAAAAAAATTGAAGATTCAACTTATGATGAGTAGCTTATCTAATAAAAATGATTAATCGATTACGACAGACATTGAGTATAACTTTTATTTTTGTTGTTAAGTGTACCAGATAAGACCTGCACATGCATTTAAAATTGAATCAAAGAACTTAAAAAATTCAAGAAATCTTTCATCTATATGCCTATGCGTTTCAAAGAGGGGAAGTGTGGCTTTGAATTTAGCTCACTCTCAATGAACAGTTAAAAACTTGAAATTGAAATACAGCTGAACTAGACAAAAAAAAATTATATCTAAGAATCAGGTAAAAACTTTTCAGCCTTGTTTTTTTCCTCTGATCTGTAGTGTTAATATGGAATCAGTATGTGCTCGCTTGTAAAATGTTATATGTAATTGCAACATGAGCAGGATTTTCTAGAGGGGAATCAGAAATACTTTCAGACCAATTCTAAAAGCAATAATTAAAAATTCACTGAAAATATAGAAATAAAAGAATTAAGTTCCTACCATCTATATTCCATTTTCTCCATTTCTTTTTTAAAGAAATCATTTCAATTGCAATATCTTTGAAAATTTTCAATAAGGATTGACACACCATTACATTACTCAGATTTGCATCAATGTCTCTGTAGCATCTAAAAGTTTGTCTCAAAAACTTACTCCTTCAATCTGTCATACTCGTCTTGGATTTCTTTGGTGAATGATTCAAGCTTTTCTTTCTCTTTTTCCAACTCTTGATTAACTTTCTCAAGTTCCTGTAAATCATTAAAATAGTACAGAACTTACTTGCACTGGCAGCCATGAATTTCTAATGATGAAAATATGGCAACACCGCAACTTAAACAGAAAAAAGCATACAAATTGTTTAGACTCTCATTAATCTGATTAACTTTTTATTTCCAAAGTAGTTTACAGTGCAAAATGAAGTTATTTTTTTTTATTGTGCAATAAAGCATAAAAAAACAAAGAAGTTCATAGTAAAATTTGGAAAAACAAAGTTCATACATCATAATTGAATCAAAAACAAGACAAAGTAGTCATAAAAATGCGTTATCTAAGAAGAAAAAGAAATAAAGAGAGCAAAGGAAAATTTAACATACATGTACAACAGCTTTGTTGCTGTTGTTTTAGTACAAAAACAAAAAAAACTCTTCTGAATTTCTTTACAAAAAGAAAAAGAGAGAAAGCAATCAGCATATCTTTGAAAGTTGATAAAAACTCCATTTTTTTCACATTCTCAAAAGTATTACAGCAAGTAATACACAAAACACTGATCATAAAAAAAATAAATTTTTATTTAACTATAGTCTAAAAGCTTAAAATGCATTAAAATATCCTATATGTAATGGTTTGAACAGCCATTGGGATTTTCCTTAAGTGTCTCAATTGTCTATTGTTTGTTCAAAGATAGTAATAATCAGAATAGAGCTTTATTTTTTTCATATGACTAGTCACTACTGAAAGGGGTTGTAAATCAGTCTTGCTAATCTCAAAATCCCACCTCAGTCTTCAGCCTTTCTTCTGTCAAGGCCATAACCTCAGATTGAAGGCGATCTGTATATTGAAATAAAAAAATTTTTTAAAGCAGTAAAAAGAAAACCCTCTTTATCAAACAGTCATGATGACCATTCCTTGAAAATATTACTACAAAAGCAAAGCAGCAAGAGTTTGAGAAGTGTTTTTCATTGTGATTCAACCTAAAAAAAAAACAAATTTGATGTGACTTTGAAAAATATTTAACTTTTTTTTTAATCCAGTAAAGTGAAAGTTTTTACAAGAATATCTGTCATAGCATTCATAGACTGAAAAAGAAGATAATATTATCTACTCATTGGTATCAACATTTTGAAGCAATTAATCAGACAACGAGCATAAAAGACATTCTTACACCAAATGACAAACATGAGCAAAATTCCAGGGGTTGTGTTTAATGCCACCTTTTTTTTCTCTGTGTTTAACCCTCCTCTTTCCCCCCCCCCTTTTTCCACCAAAAAAAAAAAAAAATCAGTGCAGCTTTATATTTAATTCAATGGTCAGATCAATGACCTTGATATGTTGCAGTATAATTGGTTCTAGAGTTGTTGTTTTTTTTGTGCCTACAAAGCCAGGCAGTTTTTATAGTTAGTAGGATGTTAAAATATCTTTTCAGTAAAAATTTCAAGTTCTGAATCAGAGTTAAGATTACAAAGCTTTTTAAGGTTGAAACTAAATATCATATAAACATTTTTAGTGAGAGCCTTCACAAAAAAGAAGTAAAATGAGTAAGGAAAACTTTTTAGAACCTTTGCTTTTATGTAAAAAATAAAACTAATTTTTTTTTTGTTCAAGTTGGTTCGTTTTTTTTTTGTTTTACAAAATTTTAAGGTACAATAAAGTAACCTTTTTCTTTCAGATTAGATCAGAGAGACTGAACAAAGCAAAGTTAAAAAAGGTTTTAGTGTTTTCAATAAACCCAGGGATTGTAAAGAAATTATTAAATAATTTGTTCTTCAGAGTTCCTACAAAATATAATAAGTATGAGTCCATCATTGCTTTGTCCATGAACCTTAAAATTTGAGAGCTGAGATTTTGATTTATGCGAGGAAGAGCAATCAAACAAATGCAGGAGTGTGAGCAATGTTATCAGAGCACTGACAGCTTTATGCACACCATCTTGACACCATGAAAGCAGCAATTCGGTATGGTATTTGAAAAAAAAAAGAAAGTGAATTAACAGCACAGCAGCAGGGAGTCTGATCTTAACATTTTTTTTGTGTGTCTAAAGGTGAATACGCAAATAAACTTATGGTGCTGAAACAGTATAGCCAAAAAGAGCATGTTTAAATAAAAGAAAGATGAAAGTTTAGATAAGATGTAAATATATGTCAGTCATGCTCTACACAGGATATACATGTAAATGTTTTATGCAATTTGCTCATCTGTACTAGCCGCCACCTTTTGAAAGAGGATGGAAGGAAATTTGCTATGCATAAAGGCACAATGTTTACTTAAACTTAAAACATTCATGTTCGTAAATATAAGTATTTAATATTATCTAAATCCTGCACCCACCAATATAGTCTTGCTTTTCAATAGCCATTTGCAAGCCCTGGTCCTCCAGCCGTCTGATCATCTCATCTCCAAGCTGAGAATTCTTCCATGTCCTATGGATTTGATAATTTTCATCATGATTACATTTAAAAGCAAAATCAGTAAAATAGCTTACCAAAAGCAATTAACTGCGCCTAGGCAGTCAACTTGGTATCAATTACCATGCGGTCGAGTTCTAAACAGAAACGTGATTTTTTTTTTTTACTATGGTCAGAAGCATACAAACAATTTCTTTTAGTAAAAAAAAATTGATCATAACGGATAAGGCTAAGAGAGATGTTACCTCCGCTTTATAATTTAGAATGAGATCTGGGCCTAGAGTATATTGAAGTCCTAACTGTTGCTGACGTCTGTTTTGATGAAAAGATAACTACTTCTTTCTTTATATCACTGGGGGGGGGGGGGGGGGGGGAAGAGCTTTCAGTACATGTGGGTTTCTATGTTTACATCAAGATTTGAAGCCTGTGTACCATTCACTTTGAAGATATGTAGATTAAGTAGATTACTTATGGTTGCTGAGTGAGGTACTAGAAAAAGTTATTTTAATTGGACAATTTCTTTCATATGGCGGTGTGTATGTGGGGGGAAAGGGGGGGGGGGGAGAGAGAGAGAGAGAGAGAGAGAGAGAGAGAGAGAGGAGGGGTTGGGCGGAGGAGGGATTAAAAGAGTTGCAAGGGTCTGGAATATAAAATAAAAGGAATATACGCATTTATAATGATAATGATAACAATAAAAACAACAAACACAACAACAACAACAATAATAGTAACATATATATAGTTTCTCTTTTGATTTGGTAGCTTTTCCTTTGTGTGTTTGATTGATTGCTTTTTATTCAGGTTTAGAGATATATGTTGGTTTAGGGAGGTTCCAAATTTACAGTGAGCTTATTGAAGCTTGAAATTAAATTTAGGTCCTATACAAGCTATAGGGAATAGACGCAAAGATAAGCACAAGAAGTTCAGGAGATAGAGAAAGGAAACGGAAATATAAAGATTGGAAAAAGACGGCACAAGAGGATAAATGAAAAAGAAAGCACAGTATATAGATATATATATGACCGTACCGCAGAGGCAACGTCTAGTTGAAATGCTTTTCCTTGACCACCTTCTTCGTCTATAACATAAGGTCTATAACTTTAGGACAGTTTTAGTCATGCAAAAGAGGAACATTTTGGTGACATTCGTAACATTTTAGATCATTGAATTCACTTCACATTATATCACACAAACCTGAAAAAAGGCTACTCATGTGAATTCCAACTAAGTTAATGTATCCAGTGTAAAGAACGAATTGTTTATTAAAAAACTGATTATTTAGATTTATCAGACTTAAGGTTAATTTGATATTTAGCTGCCAATCTAACAGCAGAAACAGGAGAGCATCATCCAAAGTAGAAGGCAGGAACTTACAGGTGGGAAGACACTCTTAAATTGAAAAGCAGTTGCTTTAACAAAATCGGTACTCTTCGTGCTATAATGAACAGGCTCAAAGGTATGCTTTTCAATAAAAAAAAATTATGATAAGAACAACTACATCTCTGCAAAGATGTCATCTGTATTGTGGGATAAAAAAAGCATAGTGGATAAGAAAAGCAACCCTTTTCCAATCTTTATCTATTACAAAACTTATCTTTACTCGCAGTTTAATTATAGAGGAAACAGATGTTTTACGGTTGTGCGCACGGTCAATGAAGTGAAATTCGGAAATTTTGAAGAATTTATATGATCTTTTCAAGATATTAGCAGTCATGGACAACAGCTGAAAATGTGCTTTCAGGGCTTCTGGGCTGCAATATTTTCAAAAACTCCAAATACGGCTCTCCAGGAATCTTAGGAGACATTACAATTCCTGAGAGAGCAAACTACATGTATAAGGTCAGCATGAAGATACTTACACCCGTCTGGAGCTCTCCAAAATCTCCAGCCACTGATCTCTCTCGTAATCACTCTCGGCTGCCAGAACGAGCTTGCCCTGAAACACAAGTCGCACATAATTTATATTAGTTGAGTTGATTAAAATTTAATATGCCTCTCAACGCTCCAGTATATCAAAGTAGTGATTATTAGGTAAGGCGGGGTATATTTCAATGGTGATTGTTGATTGGTTAATAGCTTGGTAGCTGTCACATTTTTACAAGCCTATACCATAACATGCACAGACGATGATCTTATGCTACTTTTTTTTTACTTTTTGACTTAGTATAAATTAATGTCTTTTCATTCAACAGAAAAAAAAACCAACTCATAATCTTCCTCCGCAGGATACAATTTTGAGATAATAAACTCCGGTGACACGACTTTTGATAATACCTCTTGAATGCTTGTATTAGGCTTTTGAACCTCGTGGCAACAAACAGGTGTAAAGAAACGTTTTCAGGGAGCAGTTTAAATTAGAACTTCAGGTTAATATGGAACGCGCAATTACTGGATCAATATTTGGATGCGGAAACCTCTTTACCCCGCTATCATTGGGCCTTGACATACAATGTGAAAAAAAGGTAAAGACGCATACGTTTCAATCGCAGTATGGACCAATCTGTGTAAGATTTGCGTTGTGATTCCGGAACATTCTCCGCTCTCCGGCATCGATACGATTATCCAAACATATCTCAGTTCAAATATTCCATCGCCCCTACCAATCCTCAACATGATGTGATCACCATAAAAAAATAACGAAAATTTACGCATTCAAATAAAGTGGTACCCAGTCCACAGCTCATATCACAAACAAAGTCTGTGACATCTAAAACAATACACTGTTCTGGACTTCTAAACAGTGCTAGTGGAAAATGCCTGAATATATTAAACATTTTAGCAAAAAGAAAAAAAAATTAATTTATTCGCTATCTTGAAATAAGCGAATAGCTACATTCAAAAGATCAAAGACAATTTTTCGCAGATAAAAATAACGATGTCAGACTAAATACGACCGGTAGTAGAGCCACTTCTTATGAGAAAGAACTAACCTCCTCCTGACCATATCCACATACATGACATCACTCCCACCCCACTTTTTATGATAAAGAACTAACCTCCTCCAGACCATATCCACATACATGACATCACTCCCACCCCACTTTTTATGATAAAGAACTAACCTCCTCCAGGCCATATCCACATACATGACATCACTCCCACCCCACTTTTTATGATAAAGAACTAACCTCCTCCTAACCATATCCACATACACGACATTACTCCCACCCCACTTTTTATGATAAAGAACTAACCTCCTCCTGACCATATCCACATACATGACATCACTCCCACCCCACTTTTTATGATAAAGAACTAACCTCCTCCTAACCATATCCACATACATGACATCACTCCCACCAGTCTGATCATGAACGAGTTTGAATGAGTGGACCAGACGTAAGCATCAGAAACCATATAACCTTTAACTAACTGTTTTGGTTAGAAGAAAACTTAAACAACGGCTCTGACTGACGAAATCATGTCCAGTCATAGAGGGCTTTCCAGTACACGACCTCCGCATTCCCCTCCATTAATTTTTCACCCTAAAAAACGAGGAAGTAATCTGAATGGCAAGCGCCAGTTTGGCTATGAAACCATAAAAAGCTTCATCTAAACAGCTGATCACTCTGTATTCAACGAACTTTTACGACCTTTCGGCATCTTTTAATTTTAAAAGAGACAGACTTTCTCGCACTCTAAGAGATCATACAGCCATGAAAGATACAACATGTATTATAATCATTAAAAAAAAAAACCAGCAAAAAACAGTGATCGACAGCGAACTGCCGCACACCCAACAAGGAAATATAAAAGGCGTAGACACTCTTCCTGTACTATGTCACTCCCCTCCTCGGTAGAAATCCAAAGCTTTCAGACTGTAACAGCGCAAGGTGTTATACATGCATTACAACAAAATAACGAAGTACATTGAAAAGTGTCTCTGGCGATAATGATCGGCTTTGACTAGGATTGCCCTTGACACACAAATCTTCCTAACATCACCAGTCTATTTTGTTTTCAAAGATACAAGTCATATGAAGAAGACACTAGGTCTCTTGTAATATCCCCGGCAGCAGGAGAATTAACTTTCATGAAAACAAAATAAAAGTGAAAAAGGAATAAAGAACTTAATAAAATACCCGTCTCAGTATAATTAGCGGTTTCTATTGTTAATTGTTTATAACATTTTCCCTCTTGTTTTTATCATAATTTTATTATTATTATTATTATTATTATTATTATTATTATTATTATTATTATTATTATTATTATTATTATTGCTGTTATTATCATTGTTATTGTTTTTACTATTATTATAATCATTTTTGTGTTGTTTCTCTTCTCGTCGCGTTGATGAACGAGCTGATAATGGTGTTGCCATCAATGTACTTACAATTATTAATATCATTACAAAAACTATTTCATGTTCACCATGTTATTATCGTTGTAATTTTTACCTCATCACTCTCATCACATTTTTTACTCTGTATTTCCAGATACACGCATATTTTCGGAAGGGTTGATATCCTGTGATCAGTCAATACTACTATGTGATACCAGAATGCTTCAAGCACACCGAATTAATTAAAAAAAAACCAAAGCTGGCAAGATAACATAAGATAAGATGTACTTTATATATGGCTCCTGGGAAAATTGAAAAATTGACATGCCAATTAACATAAAAAAAAAGTCATAAATACGTATGATAAAAATCCAGGTGTATATATAAATAAATAGATAAATAAAAATACAAATATTTATCTGAAAAGTAGATATATTCATGTTTTAATACAGAGCAAGTACATTATATAGAGTAAGTTTACATATCTAAAAATGTTTACATGAAAAAATAAATAGAGGAAAGATTAAGGCCTCAAATCCATGACCCGAACAAACGACGGACAGCACATGCTTGCAGATCCACGATTGTGTGCTTGACAATCTTGAGTTCACAGCTTTCGTCAAAGATCAAATCAATGCCGTTTGATGGTAATTCGTCTCGTTTATCGCAAGGTCAACAAATAAACTCTGTAATAGCTTAACTCTCTAGTACTGTTAAATCATTGAAGCCTGTACATCTATCAAAATGTTTTTTTCTCCTTTTTTTTTTTTGGAGGGGGAGAGAGAGAAGAAGGGGCTCTATCGGTTCTAGTACAATTGAAGACAATGTTCCTTCCTGGTACTTCTATCCGGTCCTTCCAAGAAGCTTATAGACTGCCCAAACCTTGTCATGGTGCGGTCGATGCCAGTATTACATTAAGCAGGCTTTATGTCTGGGAGGGAAAGTATCTTACATGTGTAGCTCTATGGTAAAAGGAAACAGGCTATTACATCAGACAAAAATTAGATGAATAGCGTGTCATGCGAGAGCAATGTGCTTCCTAGTGAAGACTGCTACAGTCATCGATGATCGTATATGCTTCCGGAAGTTTTTCTTCACGTTTAGGAAAAAATAAATGAATCCAAACCAGAACTGTCGCGAGGATATCTTTAGACAAAATAGTTTATGTGCTCGGACAGGAGTGTTTGCATCTTGGAGGAGCGCCGGTGGCTGTCGAGTTACAATGTTTGCCCTGATATTTGCCGGGAGATTCTGCGCAGATTCGATCCCTACACCGTCCACGGGGGCGGTTGGGGTTTCATCTGTTAAGTTCCGCCCTGTGCGCTACGGGTTTATTTGGCCTCATGTTACTCATGCGGAGGAACAGCTATATCAAACCCGTGAACTGACCCCTCATAGAAAGTGTATGAAGATTAGATCATCTTCATATAAAAAATATCGATACACTGGTTTGTAAACCTTTAAGTCATCAAGGTTTGTTCGAGCAATACAATTCAAGTGAAACAAGGTAGACATTAAAGAGAAATCAAAAAGGTATAACACTTTCTTCCTCCCCACAGTCTGCCATATTGCACTATAAACGGCGAACGGAGACGAAGAACTATGTTTTGCCCAGTGATTTGATTCATGAGACATAATCCTCAGAACTGTGTGTATGTATGTGTGAAACAAGCAGACATAGGAGAGTCATGGCATGTCTTTATATATGAATAGATCAATAAATGATGTTATCAGGTAATCCTAACGGAAAATAATTTTTAGATCTCGGACCAGGAAGTAAAGCGTAGTGTGTCAGGAAGAATCATAGAGGCGATCCTTTGTGATTGGTGAATACTCTTATCTCGTGAGAGAGAATTCAAGTGCCACGCGACTTCTCTCAACAAGAACAAGAGCTGCATCTCTCTCTCTCTCTCTCTCTCTCTCTCTCTCTCTCTCTCTCTCTCTCTCTCTCTCTCTCTCTCTCTCTCTCTCTCTCTCTCTCTCTCTCTCTCTCTTTCTCTCTCTTTCTTTCTCTCTCTCTCTCACTCTCTCTCTCTCGATTTATCAGCCAAGCTTAATAATCTTCATTTATCATACACCTTTATTTTTTTCCCTCTTATTAGGAACATAAAACCTTAATTATATATTCTCTACCCAGGTATTTTCCTGCCTGTTTTCCTAACCCTTTCTAATGTATTACCCGCCGGTGTCAATCTTCAGCCCCTTCCTGGCAAAACAAACATGCCATATAAATATGTGAGTCAGAGAGAGAGAGAGAGAGAGATCAAACAGTAGATTGTACAGCATTGCTACGCCACGCCTTATAGTTTTTTGCGTATCCAGATTTCTAATGCATTGTCTTCAAATATAAAGTAGAATAAGCGACCTAACACAATTTGCACCGCAGTTTTTAACATCCAAGCACTTCAGTCAAGTATGTACTTAAACGTTTCATGTAAATCCAAGATGATTTCTTCTATAGAAACGTAACGTTCTTATAATCTTAGCAAGCTTGAAATTGAAAGCCATAAGACGGAAGATAACCTTCAAAGTTTGGTGAAAGCTTTTTTGTGGGCTCTTCTGTCCATACAGGTACAAAAGTACGGACTCACCGTTTTGATATTATTAGGTTGAAAGGGAACGTGTACATAGGTTTCATGTACTTAATTTATTTGATCTTGGATAAAGTGTCATCCCTGAATTTTGATGGCTGTGGTACATCTCTCTCTCTCTCTCTCTCTCTCTCTCTCTCTCTCTCTCTCTCTCTCTCTCTCTCTCTCTCTCTCTCTCTCTCTCTCTCTCTCTCTCTCTCTCTCTCTCTCTCTCTCTCTCTCTCTCTCTCTCTCTGTGTGCGTGTCGCTCTCTCTCCATTCATCTTAAGAAAGGAGAAGACGACCAAAAGGAGTAGACTTTATACACGGTGAGGGGAATGACATTTCCATTATGCGCTGAAAAGGGTATGTCGCAGGCTTTTAACCACAAAGCTGAAGTTGATATGAATTCACATCTGAGGTACAACCCCCGCCCCTCCCCTTTTTTCCCCAGCTTCGATTTTCAAAACTCATGATTTCCCGAATCTGAGTTCGATGCAACCTCTCTCAAAATACTTGAAGTTGTTATTAATTTATATATTATTATTATTATTATTATTATTATTATTATTATTATTATTATTATTATTATTATTATTATTATTATTATTATTATTATTATTATTATTATTACTGTAATAGAGAAATAGCCAAGAGAGACACAAAAGTTCTATGTTTTAATCATCATTTTCAATTGTTTCATATATCTCTACACTGAAAGGTCATCTCGAGATTTTCTCGCACACCAGATACGCTTTCACAAATCAGGGTGAATCTAAGAAGAGCGCTTAACTCACTTATGGCTTGTTTCGAACCTACTGAGAAAAGAATATACCGGTACACGTTAAAATGTGAGCTTTCTATTTGACATCGACAGAAACCGACGAAACTGAGAAAGAATGGAAAACAAACAGACAGGCATCCACACACAGACATACCGACAGATAGAAAAACAGAGAGCGACAGAAAGAGATTTCGTAGATAGACAGAGGTGAAGAGGGAGCAAAGGAATCTCATGACTGACAATCAATTTCAAAAGAGAGATAAATTGCTATATACGTGAATGAGACAAACATACTTATGAATATCAGTAGACAATTAAATAACGACACAGAAGCGAGTAAAGAATTCTACGTCAGCTAGAAAATAGATCTAGATCTAGGTCCAGCTTTTTAAGTCTTTAAATACGCATTTTGATTCACTGTGATCCTGTGCTCCTGTACCTAGCGGCACACATCTCGTTGTCAAGGCACTTCACAAAGTACACCGTACGTGACAGTACTACAGTGACTGACGGTTCGCTTTTTCAAACATATTTTTTAATTGTTCAAACTTAACAGTTTGAATGAAAAATAATGTACATCAGCGTCAAACTATGTAAGTCTCGTCCAAACAATGATTAACTGTGATGTTTGCATTTAATTTACATTAAAAGGGAGGTAAGCGACACCAGTATGACAGTAGGTAGAAAATACAGCTTTCCATCAGAGGGCAAGCGCCTGGCGCTAATCTGCAAGGCTGAACTTTCCTGTCTTTCAAGTTTTGGTCTTCTAACTTTTATGCCGACTGTAAAAAGAGCGGGGGGGGGGGGGGGGGAAACCCGCCCACAACCTAGTATATTTCGTTATTGTGAGAAGAATATTATTCTACTGAGGCAATATATGCCTATGGAAATACAAATTGTGGTGAACATTTTACTGACTGCCTAATGCGGCCATCCAAGACGATGCGATCTACGGCCTTCTCAAGTTCTCACACAGCAGAAAAACCCAACAAGCTCTAGCCAGGCGCGGCTCCAAACTCGCATCAGATGGAGAGGATTTCGAACCCGCAACGACTGGTCTCTGCAGATCAGTCGCGATACATCAGGGTCACAAGTGCTCCTCGCCGGCTTGTGCACCAGCGCATGTTATTTCAACCTTTTTTTTTTTTTATTTTGTTCGAACTAATTAAGGTCTACAACACAGGCTTAATTAAAACAATGGATCACGCAGATGTAACATCTGCGGTCAGGTCACAACTGGGGCATTAAAAAGTACAAAGAATTCGCTGCGCAACAAAAGCATCAGTAATGGATCAACATGCCATACATGTAACAAAACATTGCTACCGAAGTTAGAGAAAAAAAAAATTAGAGATGCTGGTTGCGTCTACGCCCACCTTAAAACATGTTAAGCTGTTTATTTTCAAGTTTTCCATCGTTTCAATTTGTTGTTGATGTTGTTGTCGTCGTCGTCTGGATAAAAATTCATGTAACCAATAATAATAATAATAATAATAATAATAATAATAATAATAATAATGATAATAATAATAACAATTAAGTAGAAATCTAAATCAATTTTCTCACTGTGAAACTATTTCAGATAATAAAATGAGGAAATTGATAGAGGTATTTAAAGAATGGTCTAAAATCTCATTTTTTTAAAAAATACGACAGTCGATTTGTCAACAGGGATGTCTCGGTTCCGGATTTGAATTAAGGTGAAGAACTGACGGTTGCAAAAAGTTGTTTTTCTCGTTGGCGCGACCAAGCCTGTTGGAGCAGCTGTGCTTTGCAGGTAGATGGCGAAACAGAAAAGTGTCATTCGAATACACACAAAAGTGTACGAGGGAGTGGAGAAAAATAAGAGACAAAAGAGGAGGGGGGCGAAGAGGGTGTGGAAAAATATTGGTATAAGTTGTAATGTCGAACACAACTTTCAAATGGGTCTATTTATATGTAAAAAAAAATGCAACGTGCCTCTTGACTCGCCACAACGGTTCCAAAACATGAAATGAAACGCGATGATGAAATATACTTTGAATAGCATATCAATAAAACATGGTAGATACTACATGCACTGTCTTCTGGAGCACCTTACAAGAAGTAATCAGTGAGTATTTCCAAAAAATAAAAAAGGATGTATGTTAGTGTCGGTGCATCTAAAATTAAGTGATTGCCAATCTCGAACTAAGCCTATAAGCCAAACGTCGACTGATAATACTGAATTCGAAGACTCATTTTATTGCAAGTTCAATGGTTGTGCTAGTTTTATAAGTTCGAGAACACTCATGTTCAAAAAATTAATAAAAGATAGTTATTAAATTCCGGACTTTCGAAAGTACTGCTCTAAGTCGATCCAAACGCTCCTCGATACACGAAACACTCGCGTGGTCTGAGAGGATCGAATGTTCAAGCCTCATCGACAACGGAGATTTTTATAATCATCAGCTTCTCAATAACTTTCTTCAACCCTTTTCCGACTACAAAGAAAATGGTTGGAAAGGGGTTTGAGGGGTGTTTAAATGGCCACAAAAGAACCTAAAAACAATTAGCCTCTTTTTTTTCTTTTTTTTTTTTTTTTGCTCTGAGGGAAACCTAGGATACACTTAACTACTCAACCCTGCATAAAAAAAAATTGAAGAAACGAATCTAAGCATCCCTATATCTCGTTTCCTTCTTTTTTGCGAGCAGTTGAAACAGTAAAAAAAAAAACAGTGAAGAGGGGCAAATGTAAAAAAAAAAATGGACTGTAGAAAAACCATTAAAAGGGAATCAATATCTGTCAGTTTTCGTCCCAGCAGACCACTCTCTCTTCATCAAGTTGATGGCGTTCGTGTAGCTTGTGTTCAACGAACCATGAAGGACATCACCGAAGTAGGTTCATTTAGGACGACAGTGAATTTTTTTTATATATATAACTTTTTTTTAGAGCTTCATAATCCTACTCGCGAAGGGAAAGTCAAGGATCTACCGATATAGTATATAGGCTTGTGCATTCGGTCTGCGACTTTCGACGTCACGCAAACGCAAGTGAAGAGATCATAGAATTAGAAAGCCCGGTAACTTCAGTAGTCCAGTGGCGAGATGGCCGGGACCGAGAGACAAGAACTTAGGTTCGAGTCCTGCAGATTTTGCTAGTGCTAGACTGCTCAGCGATGTTGCCATTAGGAGGAACTGCGCATTTCAACTTAATTGGTTTCACACGAGCACTTCGCAAAATGAAAAAGATTTTGATCACACGCAATGGCCGTCTTCAAGCGCGAAGGAAACAGGTTAACCTTCTGCATGCGATCATCAAGAGGCCAGCATTTAATATTTACTTTCAACACGAGGAATGAGGTGGTCAACGGACTGAAAATTTGACAGTGATGTTCAAGAACTAGGTACTTACAGTTACAATTCTCAAAATCTGTCATTTTAAGGACGCCAAATTCAGTTTCGATAAGTTGTTATGGTAGACAGAAAGAAAATAAAGAGGGAATGAGAGAGAGCAAGAGAGAGAGAGAGAGATAGAGCGAGAGAGGCGTGCAAAGGAGAGGTAATGTGTAAAAAAAAAAGGGGGGGGGGGGGGAGGAGGAATGGGGAAGGGGGTATGAAGCAGTAAGCAGTATATTTAGAGAAGAGCAGGTCAAAATGTTCCATTTAAAGGATTTGCGATGTTCGGAAATCCAAAGACCCGTTTGAAAAGAGTTGAAAAATTATTTTTGAAAGGAACGTTATGCGATATATAATAAGAAAAAAAATTCATTAAAGTTTTTTCGACAACCGATCTTTTTTTTTTCTTTGCTATTGTACAGCGGAAAAAAACATACTTTGTATAGGAAAAGCTTGCATAGACTGACTGAACTTCTTTTTTTTCAAATAATAGACTAGCCTCTAATTAATTACTTGAAGTTTACACACATACCCTAACGCCCGTTGATAACAGCTTGTTTTTTTATGAGTACGGAAAACTGTAGATGTTTGGTATGCGTTAAGAATCAGATCCACAACCTATCTCTTGATTATTTAGAGAATGAATAAAGAGTTACAAGTATGAACTTTTAGAAATACATTTTCTCCTTGGCAAATACTTTTTTTTTTATATTTCATATTGTTGCTAGGACTCTTGACAACTTTGTTTTATAACTATTTTAGTTGATGCTCTCAAAACTAGCTTTATGGAAGCTGCATTAAAATCTTCACAAGATTTGTTTGCGGTAAGAAAATCGATAGTTAAAAAAACATTTTCCGTTCCTTCTATTTGAACATTTCTCTTTCATTGGAAACAGCTTCATTTATTGATTACACGGTAAAACAAAATGCTATATCTGAGGATTACGATTTCCCCCACACAGCATAACTTCCCAATGGGAAAATTTGAATGCATATTTTGTGATGTTATCACTGCCTTGATTCATTTTTCTTTTTTTTTTTCTACTATGCCCATATGCTTATGAGGCTTGAATGGACCAATGCTCCTTATCAGTTCATGTTTAATTTACGCTATTAACGCAAGAAAAGCATAAATCACAGGTTAGGTGCCTCTGTACCTTCAAGTGGGTCAGAAATCAAAATAAGAATTTCCATGTTTAAGAACTTAAGTTAAAAAAAAATTATGAAATCAAAAAGGTTAGATTAAACTAAATTAAAACAACTTTTTTCCCTTTTTTTTCCGTTTCCTTTTAAAAGTGTGACTTCAGTGAGCAACTCACCTCACAAATAAAATTAAAATGAAACAGCATCAAAATATTTTTTTCTAAACATGTTTCTGCTATTTGGTTGATTCTTTAAGTTTCCTGAAGACATGGGGGAGACAGTGGATGCATTGATTACACAGGATCCCATACACTGCCATATGATCCAGTTAAGAATCAAACCTACAACTTTTTCATTATCAGTCTGACACTTGAACAACTGGGCTTTGTGGCATATAGATAATTATTTTTCAGTTCAACTAATAATAATAATTTGTAAATGTGTGCCCAAAGTTAAAAGAGGAAGAAATTTCTAACAAAAAAATTTCCAATATATTTAAAGCTAAATCTTAAGAGCCACTATATAAATTAAATAAGCCTAATAGATATCATCATCGATTTCATAGGTAATATTCCAATAAATCAAGGAAAAAAATACAAGAGTTTTATATAAGTCATGCATAGCAGGGAAAAAGTACACATAATGCCTCTGAATTATTCTCAAAATAGGCAAATAAGAAAGCCACAAAGAACAGCCATGAAATTCACATAATTTGGAGATACAGACTCGTCTGAACTGCTAAATAAAAAACTCCTCATGACAAAAGAGAAGGGATTTACTTCTACTAAAATGTGAAGACAGCTCCTATGCCGAAATCTTAACTATCAAAAAGGAAGCTGTATGTCTGTAGATATAAGCAACCTCAAGTATTTTGTTATCAAATAAGACTGCATCAGAGTTATATCTTTTCCTATGTGACTTTCCTATCTTTTATATAAATGGCAATAACTGCATATTTACAGGCCAAGAGCTAAATATAAAGATAACAAAGGATTTTGAATCCCCAAAATAAATTGTGTTACAAAAGCTGATAAAAAAGACAAATAATACCCTTCATGAGATAGACAGACTGCAGAGAGCCCCCCTTTTTTTTGAATCAATTTTATGTGTAGAAAGGAGAAACATATATGGATTCATTACACCTTCAGAAAAATACTCACATCTATCTCTGGACTTTCAATGAGGAAACAGAAAGGCTGCTGTGGTTCTTTGCAAGCTTTAAAGGAACATTCTCCTAATGGGAGAACACCCTGAAAGGAAAGAGTTTTATTGAAATATGTTACACCACAGGCATCAACCTAGAAATCATATCAAAGTAAAACTTGCTTTTTAACCTATTCACTGTTACATGTTTTCTTTGCTGATAGGCTGACAAAAACCAAAGAGTGACTATATTTCACTACTTCATGCTTTGCCCCTTCTGTATTTAGAAACATATGAGAAATGACAAATTTTGAATTTATGGCTTAATTTCCCAATAAAAATTTTCCCTACGGTCTCAAAAAGACTTGTATATATCCATACAGCACTTTGTCTGCAAGCTACATGGTATATCTCCATAATGAATAATATATTGGCCATAGGGCTACAGGCTACAGGACATTTAGTGTACATCCATAGTGCACATCTTTGAGCAGTCAAGAGATAACAAAGTTTGTACAAATAATGACAACTATTTCAAATAAATATAAAAAAAATTGAGGGTGGATTTTTTTTTCTTCTATTTCTCAAAGCATCTGTCTTAATTTTTGAAGTGTTTGATGTTCAGAAGCTAAGAATGATGTGTCAAAAGAAAAATCAAACAAATATGAAAGGGCCAGGGGTCTAAGAGGTACCCTAGTTTTGAAGGCAACAAGATTTGGATTACACAGCAATGAGATTGACTCTATGTTCCTAAATTGGTTATTTTATTTGCAATCTTATAGCAAGGCAATCACGGATCTTTTTTTATTCATATGAAAAAGGGCAGGGAAGATCTGAAACAAGGCCTTAGATGATAAATCTTACAAAAGTCATGCTGTATTGCTTGTTATAATTATTATAATGCTGTTTTGGTGACAAGTCCAGGCAATAAGTTGTTTACTTGGGATATTGTGGTTAAGCTTCAGACTTGTGGTGCAGTTGCGCAAAATGCAATGTCAACACTTATCATTCCATTTTTAAGCTGACATGAGTGAAAAAAAAAGTGATTTTTGTAACTTTCTCAGTTTTTCTGATACAGATCAACATTAAATATGTCAAAGTTCTGCAATGTTTGAAAAAGACAAGCTTTAAATTTGCCGCTGTTTGAAAGAAGTTTTTTGAGGTTGTAGGTTATTGAGAAAAAAAATCTACTACTATATAGCTATGTAGAACTTTATATGAATCTAAACAATCTAAAAAATACATATTGCTTGTGCTTCACATTGTCATCTCTACTGATAAAAAGTTGTGATTTTTTTTCACATTTATTTTCAACCCTACAAATTTTGTTGTTTTTCTTGACTTTCAATGGGTATTGTTACCTTTGGATGTATGTTGAAGTATTCCCTTTTTTCATAATCTTTCTTCTCATTGGCATCATAATACATTAGGAAGCCATCTTTAACCAAGAAAAATCTGAAAGTGTCAATGATCAGTGATTTCAAAAGTTGCAGTTGAGTAACAATGGGTGAAATAAAACCTACAAAATTTTTATCGAATTACTAAGTTCAAAAATTATTCAATAAACTAATAGAGAAAAGGCATCAGAGTATTACAATAAGTTTTCTACATCCTGGACAAACTTGAACTAAATGATCTTCAGGCAGAGACTAAGTCAGGAAATTTATTTTTCACACAATTTAAAACAAAAATAAATAGGTAACTCACTGTGCTGCAAAGGTTTTAAAGTGCCTTTGAATGAATTCAAAGCAAGCATAGAAATAACAATTAAAAATATGATGTCCTTAGAAGGTCACATAGGTTATTGCACATAAATTTACCTTTTTGTCCATTTAGTAGATTGGTGACCAAATGGTCTCTTCAGCAAAACACCATGCAACTGTATTCGTGTCGCCCAGTCCCTTTGCAGTGAGGAGCTGCGACCTATTTCAGGCATATTGTTGTTATTGCTCATCTCACAAAAAAGTTCTTTTTTATATAGAATTTTTGCACAGATTAATGGAAAATCCTAAATCCAAGGCATCCTTGATGAAAAACGTTTCATGAACTGGATAAATATCAAAATTTATTCCATGTCAAGAAATTAAAAACTTTAGTCTTTGAAATTTCTTAAGGATTTTAGTCAAAATAGCAGAGCTAATTAGAGGTCATAATGTATGGCTGCAAGATATTGACTCTGCAGCCTTTCAAGTAAGACTTGACTTGTAATCCCGAAAGCTGCAGACATAAAAAAAAATAAAAAAGAAAGAAAGAAGATTCAGATTTTGGATCTCCAACATCAAGAATTAAAAGGTCAAATTTAACTGAAAAGGGTAAAGCATCTAATCTCTGCTTCATATGAATTATAAATATGATAATTCATATTACTGAGCAGATATTATTAAGTCCAATACTTTTATCTTATTTAATAAGTTAACATTTTTACTTTTAGCAGTTGTTTATAATTATTTCCATAGCTGCTAATGCAGATGAAAAGATGATATTTTAATTTAACCTAGGCCTATAGATTCTCATCACATGTTAACAATGCCAGTCTTGCACTTTTACAATTCCATTTAAATGTGAAATATAGAATTTTTATTAAATTGCTTACTTTTAACCTTTCTTTTTTAATTACTTTTGTAAATTGAATGTAAGAAAAGAAAAAAAAGGGCAAAGTAAAAAAAAACTTAAATCAGAAATTTAAAGGTCATTACAAATTTTAATGTTGTTGCAAAGATTGACTATATCATTTTTATTTAAGCAAGTAAAAAATAGCTTTACAAGAAGCAGAGAGCTAGCAAAATAAAACAAAGTGATGTAAAAGATTGTGACTGAGCAGCTGAGATGAAACATGTTGCTACAGCTCTGAGGAAATATAATGTGTCACACTGATGGGACTTGTGAAATAATAATTTTTTTCCAATTCGCAACACTGAACAATAGATCTAAATATGAAATTAAAAAGCTCTAATTCATTTCAAGTTAACATAAAATATTGATGAATCTTGCCTCCAAGATGCACTAGAAGGACTTCAGATTGGGTATGGTAGGTGATGTTGTTTAAGAAATTGAGGACTAATGAGCTAGGAACACTCTCGATTCGAATTTTTCACAGGCCAATATTGAACTTATTAATGCCACAAGTGTAAATCATTTTCTAACAATGAATTTCCAATTTTAAAAAAAACTACTCAATGATATCCTATATAAAAAAATTATCATATCTTAATAAATATGCGAAATCAAAGTACCCAATCAAAAGTCCTAACGATGGATTAAAAAAAAATTAAACATTCAAAACTTAGGCTTATAATAATTAATACTGTTGTCACAGAGTTTATTTCCTCATAAACCTTTCTGTCTTACGCTATGCTTTTTTCTCATCTAAATTTTTATTTTGACACACTTCTTTAAGAACAACATAATAGGCTTTATCTTTTAAAATGATCCGAATTTAAAGCTCTTTTCTCCTTGAGGCTCAGATATAGAGTATATCTACGTCAAGATCTAGGCCTAGATCTAGATGTAGAGTAGATCTAGATCTAGATCTAGATAGGTAAGATCTTCGTGTTAATTTACACAGTTTAAGTATAGTCTAATGTAGATCTAGATCTAGATCTAGAATCAGCACCGTGTTCATTTTCTTGTAATATAGATTAGATTTTGAGAAATACCGATTAATTATCTTGTGATAGGACAAACAAAAAAATATTTAGACCTAGATGTATCTTCCTGCCTTGGCTTTTCCTCAGGCCTGTTTTACTTCACTGTTCTGGTGTGATGCGATAGACCTAGAAAACATTAGTTCTTCATTGCCCAGAGGAGAAAATGGTAGAAACTAACACAGGTTATGTCCCTTCGATAAACAAAGGCAAAGTGGGCGTGGCTAATGTACCAACGGGAGAAACTTGTTCCTACTTGGTTTAAAATACCGGAATTAAAAAAAAAAAAAAAAAAAAAAAAAGCCATCGCCTATTCGAGACCACAGTCACCATAATCCTGGTCACCACCATATTCATCTTCATTATTATTAAAATTGTTAAAATATCATATTATTACTACCGCTACTATTACTACTACTACCACCACTACTACTACTACTACTACTACTACTACTACTACTACTACTACTACTACTACTGCTGCTGCTGCTGCTGCTGCTGCTACTACTACTTCTACTATTACTTCTACTACTACTACTACTACTAATACTAATACTACTACTACTACTACTACTACTACTACTACTACTACTACTACTACTACTACTACTACTACTACTACTGCTGCTGCTGCTGTTGCTACTACTGCTACTGCTGCTACTACTGCTACTACTGCTACTACTACTACTACTACTACTACTACTACTACTACTACTACTACTACTACTACTACTACTACTACTACTACTACTACTACTACTACTACTACTACTACTACTACTACTACTACTACTACTACTACTACAATTTGTAATTTAGGTTTAAAGAACGGCAAATAAAAATGAAGGTTGGCAAGTGGTGTTGTCAGCCCAGAGCGTTTGACTGGTGCAGCTCTAAAATATCTACATTATTTTGAACTTAACACAGATATATTGTATACAAAATGATACCCATCTAGCAGCTAAAGACCAAAAGCCTTAACTTAACTTTGAACAAACAATAATTACCAACAGTAATATTCTTTGGATTCAGTGAATGGTGAGGATGAATGCAGTATCCGATCACCTTTCTGCATTGGTCTGGTTATGGAATTCTTGATTGGCTTGTGACTTTTATATTAGGAATAGTTGTCAACAGCTCCCTGGGTATGTATTTTTTTTTCACTTTGGGTCAAAGTAAAATTATCCTCCCAAAAATTAGGTTGGGGATCATGAATGACTTCTAAAAGTAGAATGTTTTGATGTTATAAGCAATTTAGTAATGTTTTAGCTTTCATGGTCCATTTTCACCACTGTTTTAAAAAACATTTGGATAATTCAACCAGGCTGCTCGGATTCTGCACTGAGTCGATTTTTTTTTAATACCTTGCCTGAGGTAAAGTATGAAAAGTGCACTTGAATGGAGAACCCATCTGCTTGTTCTGCAAGATATAGGCATGCAATGGTGATCCTCTTTTGTTTGAAGAGGGCGTTATTCTTCTTCAACCTTGATTTAGAAATTTACACAACATTCTGGCAGAAAAATTACTCAACAGACCTTGTTGATGATACTGAACGTACTTGATAAAGATTTTTCTCCTATTTCCAACATACAAAAAGGATTGGTGCAGACTAACAATCCATATGATCGAAACACTTCATTTAAAGCTGTCGCGACATTTCATTCAAAGAGCAAATTTCCGCATAGGTGTTCAAATACCCCAGCTTCTATTCTCTGTATAATCTAGCAATAAAAAAATGACGTAAAAAAAAAGCCTGCAGTAGCAAACCTGGCTGCAAGTTTTGTTGTTGTTGTTGTTGTTTTTTGTTTATTTTTTGTTTTGTTTTGTTTTTTGTTTCGTTTTTTTTTTTTTCATCCTTTCCAATATACTGAGAAACGCTAACGCCAGTTGTTAAGGCAAGCTATTTGGCGAGGATGGAAAGACTGGAAACACTTTTTAACCTTCTTGACTGAGGTTCAGAAATTTCAGATTATTCGCAAATACAAATATCCTACTAATTGACTTTCTTCAACTAATGAGATTATTATGCGTACTCGGAGAAAGCGCAGTATTTCGCTAGCCTTAAGCTTCAAGAGATATTATACTCATGAGAGTCATCTAGCATATTATGATACCTGCCTTATTCCACGGGCATATTTTCTTACAACACGATGACTTTGCTTGCGATGGACCTAAGTGGTAAAAGCCTTTTTTTTTTCTTTCCCCATCGTTATCTCGGACTAAAGCAGAGTTCGGTATGCTTATTCTACACTGTTTAAAGGTTAACCAGAGGTACTCATTCCACAATGTTACAGCCCATAGACCTACCATTAAACACGCTGTCGGGCATCACATCCTCACATATGATTGGCGCAATAAAACTACACATGCTTGAGAAAGACGTCTTGGCGAGGAGAAATTAATAGCCGTTGAAGAAGGGTTGGTGAAAATTTAGGGCATGGGGATTGTTCGCTGTTCTAACCTACACTGATCTTAACCAATCTATGATTCCAGCTTAATGTGGGAGGTCAATGGAAAATTGGTGGTGAACGTAGAAACAAAATTTACTACATCTGCAGATGATGAATGATATCCGCTACTTTACATTATAATTTATTTTCTAGTTTCTGAGCAAATTTGTTTTTCAAGATTGGTTTAGTCAGAGGCTGCCAACAAATTCTTGTAAATAGAACTAATTTGCAAGCTTTTTGGGCTAAAGAAGGGTTTACTGTCATGTCAGTGGTTTATAGGCCAACTATTTCGAGATTTGCCCTTTCGCCTTTGTCCATGTAAATGGTTGCAGCCATTCACCAAAGGAACAATCACGACACGTTTGCAAGCTATTTTGACTTTTCTTCAAAGGAGCTAATCAAGAATGAAGTTAAGTTTAGAATGATGGCTCTACTTCTTAGATAATCACAACTCTTTTTGAAAGAATAAACCCACTTACAGATATGATACTGTATTCAAAATCAACGGCGCACCCAAGGACCGTCCAAGTCTGCAATGTTTTCTTTTAAAGATCATCGCTTCCTACTTGGGATTACTGATTTTTTAGTGTCATTTCATACTCAGGCAAGAACAAACTATCAAGCGGGTAAAAATTGCCAGAACATTTTAAAAAACAGAACGATATTCTCTGCAAGGCAGTATTATTGAAATATCTCCAAATGGATGGTTGAATAGGTCTGTTGGTAGATATTAACACACAGTTTTAGCAAAGCCAAAATTGTTCTTTCAATAAGCCATCAGATTCTGTGAATAGTTTTTGATCTTGAGCTTTTGACAGCTTCAAGCAAATTTTACCACTTCATATTTTGTCTGAAGGAACGATCTTTGCTCTTTATGTTGGTCGTAAAGCTTTGAGGACATCCCTCAAAAGTTAAACAGAGTGCTCTCCATGACAAATACATGCGCCATTCATCAGAGGCACATCAGGGAAAAATTCAACATCGTTGACTCGACTCTACTTCGTTATATGACATCACAAAAAATGAATGGAAAACATCCATGTTGAACATATATTTCTAACTGTGGAAAGGATATCATCAGATTTCATTATCTTGCCAGTGGCCAGAAGTAACCGGACAAGATCGAGTCACACCAAATTGCCACTTAAACGCTTTAATATACTTCACTGGAGACTCTAAGCCCGCACTGTTCACTATTATTGGACTAAGTCGCTGTTTCACGAAATCCATGGACTATTACATAAAAGGAGGGGGAGAAGGATTGAATAATTCTCCATCACGAGCTAAAATAATTTCAACGGGTTATCTCGCTTGGTATGAAGCGTGACATCCGTATGTAGTGCAAGAAATGCCTCTATTGCCAAGCCTCCAATATGTGGAATTAGTTTGCCTCTACCACGGAGCCAGAGCATGTCTTATCTCTTGGCGTCATTAACCCTTTTACAAGGTACCCTGAAACTATTCCTTTCTATGAGCAGGGAACCCTATTTCCTAGTTACTTCTGACACTGGATTGCTAGTTTAAACACTCTCGAAGGAATTATCTTAAACCTTGGCAGACACTTTACACGCGTATTTTGTATTCAGTATCAACATTTAAAAAACGACCACAGCCTCCAAGCAGATGCACCTCCTGAGAATTTGGTCATGACGAGAAATTGATCATGCCGGTTCATCTGCCTGAAGAACTAGTTTATTGTTTATCACTTCGCATGCCCGAGAATTTCTGCAACCATTTATGCTCATAATTTAAAAAGGTGATGATAAAAAACATTCCGAAACAAATATATTTCCGGCTATTTTAATTGATGAATCTCGTGTTATAACTGCAGTTGTATACGTTTTGACAAAATATAGTGATCCCCATTGGGACTTCACTAATCTGTTTTCATTAAATCCCTTTTTCATTCGGTTTGTACACAGATGGGATGGAATTTTTGTGACAATTTAGATATGCCATTGTCACAATGCGCAAAGAGCGAAAAGATCATCTTCTTTGGAAAAAAATGAAATCGAGACGTTGGGGCAAAACTTCCGCTTAGACTCGACACAACAAACAAGACATATATGTATATAAATATATAAATTGTCACTGCTAATATTACTCTAATAAAGAGATACTTGGTTTATAATAAAGTTTGCTTTGAATGATGGTTCCAATAAGTCGCCATCTTTTTTTTAAATAAAGCACATAATCCCAATCGACTTTACTCGAAATGGGACAAACTCAGTGAGATATTGTAGAGTTTCAAAGACAATCATCTATTCACTTATTTGCTTAATTTCAATTATTAAATTCAAAATGTATCGCCGTTAAACATTGACTTTTTGTAGATATTTATGACTGAATTATTTCTTTTTCCGTTTTGGTTTTTATTTTGTGCTGTTTGTGAGTTTTTTCCCTTTTGAGGTACAGATCCTCTAGATCCTCATTGATTATGAAAGGAAGTGGTCACTGAGATCGTTCTTATTTTCCATCCAGTAATTGTCGACTTAGCTTTTCAAGAACTCCTTTAAAGCAAATCTTCAAGTCAAGAGAGTGCACTAAGGCACTTTCTGTGTTTAACACCGAATCATTTACATTAATCTGTCCAGCTGATGCTTGAAAACATGACTATGGGTCCTGATGACGTGAAAGGATTTTCCTCGGAAGACAACTGCCGGAGAGGCACCATGCAGATGATTAAATTTTGCTCAGATATAGATGTTTTCAGAATGGTTACAGCAAGGCGTAAAGTGTACGTCTGATAGTCCTCATTTGCAAGTTGAGGTCTATCATGTTTGAAAAATTATTCAACCAATAACGTAGAAGAAAGCATCAAATAGAGATTGAGTTGCAATGCAGTTTTATAATTCATGGAGAATCATTTGTGAATACTCTAAATTACACTGGTCTTAGCATCTAAGCAAATATTTGCTGGTTAGTTGCCTTTATAAAAAAGAGGTTCTAGAAGTCTTTGGTCTAAGTATGAAGCAATAAAGATAGAGTTTTGTAATTCGGCACACATACTTCTATATCTTTACAAAGTTATCACGTAGAGTTACACATCATTGCAATCTCTCTTTAAGCTTCTAAAGCGCTTTAGAGTGTAAGGACCCAGAATGGACCCCTAATCAGTCTTCAACAGCTTTAATGGCGTCTCTGTTGTCGTTTAAGTGATTTTTTTTTTTTTTTTTTGAGATTGAGGTACAGAGGGGTTAAATATGGCAAATAAGGTGGGTGTGGCAGGATTTCAAAGTCGCATTGCTCTGCTGTCTAAACTACTTCTTTGCCATATGCGCAGGGGCAATGTTATGCAGTATAGGAGGACCCTATTACTAGGTTTTCCACACCTTTTTCTCACCAAATGGGACCGAAAATTCATCAGCTAGTCGAGTAGTAGTGTTCTAAAACGGTTTTTCTTTTTTTCAGGTAGTCAATAATTTATAACTATCCCTGGCAAATCCGGAAATACGACAGCATGGCCATTTCATTTGTTGATAACACCTTTGCCTTTTATGTTGATAGAGAAAGGGGGATTTTCCATCGCATAGCGGGCATATTTTGCGCTGGATCAAAATAATAAATCCATGTTTCATCCATATTCACCATGTTTTAAAGAGATAATTATGCATTATTCGACTCCAATCTAAGGTGCAAACCTCTGCTTCTTTTTCTCAGTCGTCAAAAGGCAAGGTATCCACTGCGCAGAAACCTTAATTATGTTGATTTGATCAAGGAGAACCATTAATTTTCAATTAAAGAAATCCACCAATTTTGTAGGGTCTACTTTTTCAATCTGATTTTAGATCGTTTTAAACGCTTATTAGAAAGCTGTGGATTTTCGCTTTAAATGCATAAAAATGCACTGCCTTGCGGGAATTCTTAGGCGCGAAATGATTTAACCATCCATGATAATGAATATTTTTAAAATAAATTTGTAAATAGAATTGGATTTCACAAAATTAGTTAACAATAAATATTCTTATTGTGCCTACACTAATTCCAGTTTTACTTAAGAATTGTATGGCGGTTATGCGTGGAATTATTTCTTCGCTATGGTAACATTATCTTCAGTTACCACGACAGGTGGGCGCCCTTCACCATCAGTTCTTCATACATCAAAGATTTACATTTAGATTCAAATTTTCTTACCTACTATGTCACAGTATTATACATAGCTCAGTAACGTATCACCATAAATTTGAATCATTTCCTGAGAGATGTCTGAAGGGGATTTCCTTGCAAGTGTCAAAACTTGTTAATCGAGCGATATTCAACCGCAGGACGCAGCTTTAACAAAGGAAAAAAGAAAACGCGGTTTGTTTGTTTTGATTTCTTTTTTATTTATACTTTGCTTTTGTTTAATTCGGCCTATTAATCGTTTGATTTTCCAGAAAATGTGCTTCTCGCGTTCCAAAGAAATAATATGACGGCTGACAAAATTTCCCTCTTTCCAGTTATAGATTCTTAATTCCAATTATTTTTAAATCATAAATCATATTATTAGCTGGCCGACTTCATGTCTTGTTTGTTCAAAACAAATTTTTACCACTTTTAAAATCTTGTCGACCGGAAGTTAGGAGACGTCTAATGGAAAACATTAAACAAAATCATGTATAATACTTCTTCCTCCGTTTTTGAAACAGCATTTATAGTGATAATTAGCGAGGTGGAAAAGACGGCACTAACAGGAGATTAAAGGACAGGCCTAGCGTTATTCATAAAAACAACGGCATCATAATATTAGTGGTGCCGTAAAAGTTATAGCAGTAAGATGTAAAAGTCCACGTAGTTAATGTGCTAGAATATCACTAACTGATAATAAAACAAACACTTCTTGTTCTTTTTTATCATTTGATAATGAGAACAAATTTAAAGATTAAATGAAACTTTTGTCTTACCCTCAGTCGTGAGAAATATCATTTTGCAAAGCTTTAACACTCAACGCAGTCCTTCATTTTCATAGGCCTTGATATTAAACCATTTGAAAAAAGAAGAAATCATCTTTAAGTCATAAAAAGGTTAAGACAGGAATGCGATTTACCTTTCAAATTTTTTATATCAAGACAAAGTGGCAAAAATTAACCTTTTATGATATACAGGTACAATGAAGTACGCGTGTGCATATGTGTGTGTGTGTGTGTGTGGTTTTTCCCCCCCTTTTTTCCCTTGGTTTCTTTTTATAATTTGGAACCATCGTATTTAAACTAAAACTGTTATGAATTTTCAAAACGAACTTAAAACTTGGGAATCTCCATTCCCTAGTCTTAGTGAGATGCATGTTGAAGTTTTGCCGTTTAGGTGTGTTGATTTGGGTATTAAGGATGTGAAAAATAATTAAAAAAAAACAATTTTCTAAATAGGTATTGGATATATGGCCCATGCATTTTCACACTCTAATGAATAAAAAAGCTTTAACAAGAATATTTTCACATTCTGTTTTTCGCATACCGCTTATATTTTAGTTTAAATACAGGGCATCAATCAATCCTTGCTATGTTGCGTATGATCATAACTTCCATGAATTCGACCCCTCATTGCTTTTAGTACATCTGTCACTCGTCCTATATCTAGCGACTGTGATAATCCATCCACCTGCTTTTTTTTTTTTTTTTTTTGCTTTTTTCCCGTGCTGCATTTTCCTTCGATCATTCCAGTTGTTACTAGATATTCCAGTTTCTCTCTTCTCATCACATGGCCGAAAAAGTTGCCTGGCGTTCATGTATCAATTTATTAGTGATCTTGTTGAGTCAGTTTCTGGTAACAATGTTTCGTTTGATTTCTTTGCAGAACATGAGACACTACACGACATAAGTCATAAAAATGTTGAAATGGTCATCGAAAAAGGCGGAATTTCAGATAACTCAGTAAAAGAAAATATTTACAGGATGATCTTTTTTCAAGTCTGGACAGGAATAATAAAGGTTCCTTTAACATCAGCCATCACAACTGTAAGGATAGTAACTCTTATAAAATAAACTAAAGCACAAGAGTTTGCTCTCGTGAAATTCTAGATCTAGATCAAATGATTCAACATGCTTGTCTTGGCTACCCCAGCGGACTGAGTAATTCATCCAACCAAAATGGGCTCGGTGTCCTCGGCAGATAGTGATACTGGTCGATCTGCAAGGTATGAAGCATTGTCAGTTCAGTGATTTATTTTTATAAAACAGATTCTTATCTTTGATAGGACATTAAGATATAATCTAAATCTACGGTTATACATTGTAGTTTTAGAAGACAAGACATTAAGAGGATCTAGATCTAGATCTATCTAGATCTAGGGCTAGAGAGCGGCACAGACTCAGAAAATTTAATTTTTGACTCCGTCCATTTTAATTATTTTCCATCCTATTACTCTTACTGAAAAATAACGTTAATCCGCCTGAAAGTATTAAGTCTAGATAGATAGATAGATCTAGAGATAGATTTCTTTTTCAGATTTTGCGGCATCTGGAATCGAACCGACTGAGAAATCAAATCTATAGGCTTAGATCTAGATTCTAGTTCTACTAGACCATAGAATTATTCTTACAGTTACATATTCGAGATAGATAAAATCTTGTTGCATACTTGTAAATATATACATATCACTTGTAATAAGACAGAACTTAGATTAATACTGATTTATAATTCATGTTTACAAATATGTATATATACTAAATTTACAAGGTATTAAAACTTAGGTGTAAATTAAGAGGGAACACTTGGTAAGAATTTATGCAGTCATTATTCTCATCCTAAACTGAGAATAAGTTTTATAATATAACGCTTACCTTTCTATTTCCAATCAATTTTCGTGAGTTCACTTTGCAACTCTGAACTTCTTGGATATATCACTGCAATATCAGTGTTGTTTCACTCTGAACTTCTTGGATATATCACTGCAATATCAGTGTTGTTTCTTTTTTAAATTTTATTGAATGAAATTATGATAATTAATTGTAAAGTTTCCTCATCAAAAACTTAGGTGTTGTGGTTCATATATTTTCAAAGGGTTTAAATTCTACTTTTGCTCCCCCCCCTCAAGAATTTATAATTTATATGGAGGCTACAGTCACTGCATGGATTTATTTGTAAGGTCATGATTGTGCTTTGTTAAATAATATTGTTTTATCCAAACCACCCTTTTTTTTTTTAAAAGGTTAAACAATATTTGCTATGTTGCAAGCTGTTACATCGAGGTTACTTGTTAGCTGACACTTTAATGTACATGTATGTGTGTTTAATTTTTTTTTCATTAAGATGTAGCTGCTGGTCATGTTGCTTGAAAATTTTGTTTGTTTGTTTTTATTTTTGCTAATCTATTGGTTTTTTTTTTTTAATGAAGACAATGAAGTTTGATATGTATGCAAAAAAACAAAATGCTTCTCATTGTCTAACAATATCTTCTTTTTTGGCAAGGATGCTAAAGCTGAATCAAGAGCATTATAATGGCCGCTTGTTAATGGCCAGTAATCAGTATTGTAGAAAAGCATTTAAGGGTTCATTGCAATGTTGTTTGGTGTAATCAGACACGTTTTCATTGATCAGCCTGGGACCGTTTTGTATCTTCAGAGACCTGTTGACTCATTACACAACTCCTGTTGAAGATCACTCCATCTAAATTTCCAAAATACTGCAAGGACATGAAAAAACCTCAATGATTTAATTTTTTTAAAAATAAATTGATAATGCTAATCAATTTTTGATATTTCATATTGGATTGATCAATCAAATATTGCCGATTCACCTGCATTTAAATTTTTTTTTATTTCAGACAGCCACTTTTCACCCAGTATTTAGTCAAGTAAAGTTTTTGAACTGAGCGATACTTCTTTTGAAATATTGCTTTGTAAGGCTGCATTTTACATTTTCTTTGAAAAGTATTCTCTCAAGGCTATATGTGCAGTTTCATTGAGTGATTGAGATGTATTGACAAATATAAATTTTATTATTAGGTTTTAAGTCTTAAGATATGATCGCTTTTTTTACTAATCGATATGCTTTTTTTTTCTGATCTGATGTATTTTATATAGGTAGGGCTTATTTAAAAGTGAGGATGAAAACAGGTGAAAAAATTGCTATACCCTAAGAAACTTCAAAGATAAAAGATCAATGTTGCTTCGATGAGATTTTAAAAAATTGTAAATAACTAAATTATTCATTTTTAACCAACTGTGGGTTTTATTGGTTTGCCTTGCATCTGCAATTCTTAATCTATCTTTCTATGCATCTTTAAATATCTTCATTATTTTTCTTTTCAGGTTTTTTGTTTGGCTTTGCTCAACTAGTATTATTTGAGTTGAGTGAAGATGATGAGATTTATCTGGATGTAACAGATTTACATGGATTGGAACAAGCTTGAACATTTACATGCCTCTATGTGTTAAAATATAACACAAAAACACGAAAATATTTTATCAAAACCTTGATCTGGATTGCATGTGGCAAAATTCAGCATCATGAGGCGTGTTGGATACTGGATAAGTGAGAAGAAAAGAAAAAAGATTGATTTTAAACAACACCAAGAATTGTTTAGGTAAGTAGATCATGCACCAGACTAATTGCTTGAATTTTAAAATTCAAATTGATGAATATTACAAGCAATCCCATTTAAATGACAACCTGGCTACCGAAATTTAAAAGTACTTGACTTTACTTTTTACTTCTTTTTGTTAAATTTTTAACAGGTAAAAGAACTCTGAAGTCGATGATTTAGACCATTTGTAAAAGATCATTTTCTTAAGATTTTTGAAATTCTTAGTGTATTTGCATAGAAAAATCTTTTAGCTTCAGTTCATGATTCAAATGTTAAGGCAGATGAATTATGCCATTGCCAGTAATTCAAAGTAGAAGTAAGCTTTCTATCAATAATTTTTTTATCACAGTTTAGATTATATTTTTCACTTTTTCTGTGAGTGTTTAAATGTGTGAGAGGGGAAGGGGGGTGTTATTGTTATGTGCTGATCTAGCAAGGCCAGAGTAAAATTTAAAATAGCATTTTTAGTTAAGAATGAATAACTTCCTTCTGTTAGTCAATGAAATGTCTTTATTGATTGCATGTATTATAATATCAAAGGGTGAACTCCTTTTCGACAATCATGACAAGAACAATATGCCAACTTGAACTAAAACATTTAGATAGGTGATTACAGATAAATCTAGTCTTTGGGAGAAATTATGAAACGGCAAAAGGATAAACGATATTGCATGCATGTGAAAATGTGAAGAAAATAAAGAGGTGAATAATAGAAAGGTGTACGTCCCCTCCACCCTTAGTTCAACTGTGTTACATGTGGATGATGGAATGAAGTGGAAAAGAATGATGGAGAATCTATGTGGATATGAGAGAGAAAGGATGAGTAAGTAAGTGGGTAACTATCTATCTCCCTCCCCCGGAGGTAAGTTTTAAAGGGTATATGTAAAACTGACAACCAAAAGTGAGTGGTAAAGTGAAAGTTAAAGAAACGAATCAACTGGCGAAGAAAAGTAAAAGAATGATGGACTGAATGACTAAATTTAAATGTGACAGTGAAGTAATGACAATGAGAAGCAAAGTGATTGCTATAATCAAACGCTGGTAGTGGAAACAAAAATGGTAATGGATAATTGATCAACACTACTGGTGTTGTAAAGTTCACATAGTTATTACAAATTCAGTTTATGGTTTATCAGTTTCTTTCAGTGAACTTGGTCTCAGGACCGGTTGTTCTTGCTTCCCAGGTTTGTTATGGGGAAGTAACCGGACGAACCTGTGGGTAATTTTGTGGCGGTCGACTCAGGGGGTGTTGTGCTAGATCGTCCTTGGTTAATCCTTTATTGTCTGACGTGATGGGACTGTCAGGTAGGGCCAGGGGTTGCTCTGCACCAGGTTGCAGCTCCATGCCGTCTTGTAGGAGAGGTTCAGATTGCCTCCATGATGATGGTTCAGTGTGTTATGGCTCCACAATGGGTGGTTATGGCCAAGGAGTTGCATGATGGTTTTGGCCACTCTCACGTTGTGTGGGGAGGTTAAGGGTGGCATCAGAAGATTTCTAGCTAGGACGGCTTTTTTAAAAGGGGAGAACTTCCTCAGATATTGTCTACTTCTAAGTGTCACCCTGCCCGACCCATCTATACGGACGACATACTGGTGAAGTTGGCGAACCTCTGTAATGACATCGCTGCGCTCCCATTTCTTTGGGTGGTTGCCAACAAAATTCTGGACGTAGATATGGTCGCCTACCTTAAATGTGATAGCATCCGAGTGTGATCTGACCACTTTTCATGTTATCTGGAATGTCTCCTGGCAAGGGCCTTTTCTCTGAAGGTTAGTGTTTCTTGCCAGGTATTGTCAGGGCAGTAACGGGATTGGGATTGCATCTCTGATGGGCCTGCCAAATAATATGAGGGCTGGCGATGCTCTGGTTTCAGAATCAACATCGCCCGCTGAAACCTGTCGACGTCTAACAACCCTGACAGGCCTTTGTTGTCCATCAGCATCCGTTTTACTGTTTTGACCGCAACTTCGACCCTGGAACTGCTGTGTGGGTTTTCCACAGATGTAAGTCTATGGTGTACACCACAGGACTTCATGAATTCTTGGATTTTCCCTGCTGTAAACTGGGGTCCACCATCAGATGTCAGGACTTCAGGAACACCAAATGTAACGAATGTTTCACGCAGACGTCTCACTAGGCCCTTCGCACCTGCCTCTGATCTGAAGACCATTGGCCAGGAAGAATACCTGTCTACAATTACAACATAGTCGTGATTGTTATGTGAAAAGTAATCGAAGCACAACTGTTGGAATGGGTAGTCAAGAGAGATGATATCGGTTGGTGGTTGCATGGCGTTTGACTTTGCTGTTCAGTTGCGCTGGGCACATTGGTTTCTGGTTCTAGTAATATCGTTTGTGATGTTAAGGTCAAAACTCTGAATCTGCTGCTCTGGCACACATCGCTCTTACACCTTGGTGTGCGGCATGAAGTGCATTCAAAATGCTTGGTTGGAGTGCTGAAGGAATGACGATCCTGTGTCCCATTAATATGACACCATCTACACAAAAAAAGGCTGACAGCATATCTGTGATAGGGTCGTATTTCTGAAGGGAGGTCCCGGCATTGGTCTGGAATACCACTGTGGATGAGTGTGATGAGTGTCTGCAGTATCGTATCGGAAGCAGTTGCCTCTAAAACCATGGTCCAAGTGATAATGTTACGCAGCGTGTCTGTAGCAGCTAAGGTGGTAGCCTTTTCTTCTGCAGCATTACTGTCAATTCTATGTGGTTCTTCATGTTTTGAGGGATTTACGGGGTATCTGGATTTTGCATCAAGGCCTTTGTTGCCATGCCGTGGGATGTGAAAGATTTTGAAATAGTAATCTAGTGTTTTTCTCTTTGAGTTTTAACAGACGCCTGTTGCCTATGTCAGTCAGGGCCTTGTAACTTAGTATCTTGACTAGGGGTTAATGATCTGTTGTCACGATTAAGTTAGTGCACCCCAATATATAATATCTCGTTTGATGTAGGCCGTAGACCACTACAAGCGCCTCTCCTTCTATGGGTGCGTATCCTGCTTTCAGCTGGTGTTGTGAATCTACTTCCAGCCAGACAGAGTTTCCATCATGACAGCAATCTGGGGTTTTACTGATGCATTGGCAGTATTTCTGACGGAGGAGGAAGCCAACGCCGTCAACTGATCAATTTGTAGACGGGGTCAAAGAGGCGGACTTCTTCCTTCATCTCATCAACGATCTTTCTTTTGGATTCTTGAAAAATTTTGTCCAAGTCATTTGTCCAGTGAAACTTATTTGACGGTTTGAGAAGATGTCTGAAAGGTTTCATTTGTTTAGCCATAGCGGAAGCATATGCTCCCTGATTGACCAGGCCAAACCAGGCACGAGCACCAGTGATATCTGTAGGTGTTGGGAAGTGATTGATCGAATCAATGAACTTTGAACTCGGTTTTACATTTGTGGGTGTGACAGTGAGACCAGCAAACCCCGCTGTATCTTGAGCAAATTGGAATTTCTTTGGGTTAAGAGTGATGCCATTGCGAGCGCATAGATCTAACCTCTCCCAAGCTTGGAAGGAAGCTGATTCGATGGATGGTGTCTGCCCACATGCAAGTATCATCCACGCATTTGATTTTGTTTGAGAAGCTCGAGATTGAATCAAATCGTTGGTTATAGCCATCTCCACTTGCCAGATATCCCTGGGGGGGTGGGGGGGGGGTGACTTTGTATCTATATCATCCCCATGGGCTGATGAAAGTCGTGATGTGTCTGTCCTCTTTGCAGATAGTTACTGAGGGGTAACCATTCCATGCATCGGTCACTGGTTTTTTTTTTGTTTTTTGTTTTTGTTACCTGTGGGATTCTGTCAGCGAGGTGAAAAGGACTGGATACATGATGAGTTTGTCTTACGCACTGGCGGTTTAGTGGTTGTAAGTCAACTGTCCGTCTCGGAGTACCATCAGCCTTTGCGGTGACGACCATTCTTGAGCACCAAGTCACGGGAGTGTTAGGGCTGACCTTTTCCAGGACACCAATTTGTACATCTCTTTCTAAGTCTTTCAAAACTTATTCTTGCCAGTGGATAGGGACTAGGGTAGGTTTGTGGGCTGCAACTGGTTTAGCATCCGAGTTTACATATAGTTGGAGTGGCTCACGTTTCATCATAGGTGATGTTCACATACATTGAAGGTCGTTGCACCATAAGTCCAACAGCCATTGTTTCAGTACCGGTACGTTCTCATCTGTGGCTGACAAATCAGGTGGCAAGCTCGTGGGTATGGGGGGTGGTTCTTGTCCACGCCTGGAACAATGGCAAGTTGGTGGTTCAGAAGATGCTACGGAAGCTGTAAGGTCTTGCGGCCATGACGTTGTGATTTCAGGAAAATTGGCATGAATTACTCTCAAGGGCCTCTCTGCAAAGGAAGGCCTTTTCCATCTTGGCTGAAACGTATATCATGAGTTTAGTTGACCTGTTGGCTCCAACGGCATCCGATGTACAGGCTTTAGCAATGATGCCACCCTCAACAGCAAGATCTTCTTTAATTGCGCCGTACATAGTTAGCTTGACTGGTATAATGTCCGCTTTATTTATACCCATGGCAAGTGCCGAGCGAGGTGGGATGATGGAACTTTGGCAACCTGAATCTGCTACCATGGGGATGGTGACTGTTGTGAGTCTTGACCTGTCTTTTACTGGAAAGTCTAATGCTGCATGATAAAAGTGTTAATTGAACTGACATGATTGGGTGGGGTTTGGATGGGCGAGCTATCCATGCCCCGTCAAATATGTGGTGCTCCCACAGGTTTCACTCTGCCAGTGCAGGTTGTGTCATTCCGCATATTCATCGTACAAAGTTGATCATAAAGGTGTCCAACTGAATCGTCGCCATGCGTGTCATCTTCTGTATGAAGTACTCTGCCCCTATCTGGTGTGCCTTTAGGGTTGAAGCCACACCTGTTGCTTGGGCCGCAGAATCGAGAGGTTGCATCTCGGTGACCCCATTTCCCACAGGAGTTGCATTTGGAACATGATGTTGTGAAGTGACCTTTCACTGGGCATTTAGCACATGCTTCACAGGACCTTGATCGGGCTGCTCTATCATTCTTCTGGCCATGGCTGGGTCCACCACATGCCCAGCATTTTCTGCCTGGTGTCGCTTGGGGCTTCAGCTTTGGAGGGTGGTAGGTCTTTGATGTGGGTGGGTGGCTCATAGCTCCAGAGCAGTCACCCACTGCAGTCTTGGTGGCTTTACCCTGTTCTTCCTGTGCAATAAAGTCAGCTGTTTCCTCTAAGGTTCTATCTGTCTTCGGGTCACCCAGAAGGTCAGAGAGGATCTCTGGATCTGCAATGCCTCTGATCAGATTGTGCTTGATTATCTCACCACTATAATCAAAGTTGTGTGTGCACTTTGGTTCCTTACATTAGGCTGTGTACTGACAAAGAGAAGCCTGACCTCTCAAACTGGTTAAGAATGTACGAATTCCCGTTCCTGGCGACTGCGTCATCTTGCTCAGCCTGAGACGGTGGACAAGGGCACTCTCATCTTTCACTGCCAACCTTGTAATGGCCGCCAGCAAGTCTTCTTCTTCCATTGCCGATACTTCACGCATGATGTCAGTGTGCAAATCTGTCCCGCTGTCTTGTAAATGCGGACCACTGGTCTGGGTCACAAGCAGCTCCTATTTGTGGCGGGTCCAGCTTTACTTTCAAGGCAGGTGTTCCTTTGTGTTCTGTTTTATCATACACCTTAAGTGCTGTTGTCAGGGCTTCTGCTAATGCTGCATCCAAAGCCTGTGATTGCCAGTCACAGCCATCAACTGGGCACGTTAACTTTGGCATGTTGAGGGGGCTCAGTTGATTAGTGGTAGCTAATACTCGTTTGCTGTAAAACGCTCGGCTGGTAAGTGTACTGGCTGTTATGTAAGTCACAACAGTTGAACAGTTTTCTATCATAGTTAAGAATTTATAACTTCCTTCAATTAGTCGATGAAACGTCTTTATTGATTACATGTATTATGACATCAAAGGATGGTGGAGAATTTATGAGGACATGAGAGAGAAAGGATGAGTAAGTACCTAAGTAAGTGGGTATCTATCTAATTTTAAAGCCTAAAACGATTTTATGTGATAGCTCGTCCTATGCAAGGAAGTATGTTTTTTGAATTTTCAAAATCGGACCAAAAACAAAAAAAAAGTTATAAGAATTTGAATTCTAGGAATACACACTTTTTTTTTTTTGACAAATCTTGCAAAATCCGTAACAAAGGAATACAAGCAAAAGGTGTGCTTTATGGGCAAAAAAAACCACAATTATATATCTAAATTAAGTAAAACTTGGTGATCTTATGGAAAATAAGCGAGGAAACTGAATACGTCATCAAATTTCAATTCAGGCAATAAATCTATGCATAAAATAGTGCTTAAAATACCATAACTTTGTCAATTTTCAAGATATTTGGAAAATTCAAAAACTTGCATGTTTAAAATTGGAATATCTTGCAAGTAAGATAATAAATCAATGTATCATATTTATTCCACTTTTTTTTTAAATTCATATAGAATAGAATTTTGATACATTACATAGAACGTTATTGTGAATCTAAAAGTATCTCAGTCTACTTACTCTCCCAACAAATGCTGTTTGAGAATTTAAACTTTTTTCTTAAAACAATAATCTTGTAACATTAAATTCTAACTCATTAGGTAGAGCACACCCTTTAAAAATAAAGATATCAACAAAAACAAAACAAAAGAACCAAACCAAGACAATAAGGATACTCTATACAATTTATTGCATTCTGAATGAAATGAATGATATAAGCTTAATGAATATGAGCATGTTCCTGGAGAAAATGTGTTTTGAGGAATTCACTAGCTGATTTTACATATTGCATATATTGCTGATAAAAAATGATTAGATGCAATTTGTTCATATGACTCTTGAATTATGTTCTGGGTGCTGAGAAACCACAATCTGCCAATATCACAGTATCAGTGAAACTGCGACTTATGGTGGAGAGAATGGAAGCCCTTTTCAATATTCATAGCCTGCATGCCATTTACCCATGGACCACCTAAAAGTAAAATCCA
Organism: Elysia crispata; assembly: GCA_033675545.1. NCBI lineage: Eukaryota > Metazoa > Mollusca > Gastropoda > Plakobranchidae > Elysia > Elysia crispata. Next base: position 81,158 of record JAWDGP010003531.1, read on the forward strand.
TTGTGTTGCTGATTTACTTAATGAATTCAACAGTAAAACTCTCTTCGACGCGTCTCTCGGTGACATTGCCTGCAGGACAGAGCAAAAATATGATCAGATATGAATATCTTTTAATAATGTTGGCATATATGTCTCTCTCTCTCTCGGAAAATCATATTTTTAATACAACTTCTGAAAAATGAGAAATCCAAAGAGAGTTAGCTTCAAGGAAAGGACGAGTTTTTAAATCGCATTCTTTTTTAATATAGGTTACATTTTATTTTTCATGAATTTAAATATTCTCCAAGTGATAAGCTTTACTTTAGGTCAAATGTATTAATTTGTAAATTTGTCATGTTTTTTAAAATTATTTCAAAGGATCTGTCTAAAAAAATAAAAAGTCCATGATTCTTATTCATTGTTTCTTAAAAACTGATTAAGCTTTTGACTACAATTATAACTATGTACTCTTTATCTAAAGAGACATTTTAAAAAAAATATTTTTTGCTGATTTTGTTGTTAAAAACTCAAAGAAATTGACAAGTGAAAAACATTACTTTGATTTTGGTACAAAGGTTGCAAAACGTCAGTTTGTGGCAATGGACATTTGCCAAGTAGCACTCTGTGACTTTTGTTGGAATGTGTTTTCAAAATGTTGCATTGATACATTACCATTACCCCGGCAACGTAAATGTAGGAAATTGAAATGGATGGAAGCAGAAGGTTTGTTTTTCTTAATATTCAGTAGGCTGTCTGAATTGATATAGTGTAACATGTAAAATTGCCCTTATTATGCAAATGTTTCCATGAATTCAAGTAAGGACTTCAAATGATTTACCTTGATCATATAAATGTGAAATATGGTTCACAGAGAGAGAGAGAGAGAGAGAGAGAGAGAGAGAGAGAGAGAGAGAGAGAGAGAGAGAGAGAGAGAGAGAGAGAGAGAGAGAGGGAGGGAGGAGTTAAATTTACAAACACAGTTTCATTATCGTTAATTCAATTTACAGCATAGATCCCGACTGATTGTCTGTGTAACGTTTAGGCATGAATATGCTTTTCTCCACAGAAAAGATTTACTTCTTTCAAAATCTTTACTTCGTATAATAATCTACATTTTTTAACAATAGAAGAGAATCCCACTTTGTTACAAGTTTAATGCGGTCAACTCTATAACTCTTTTCAACGAGTATTCCAAACCCTTTTTTCTATGGCAAGCTTGAAATTGTACCTACTTCTGAGGCTGCCAGATGCCTCTCAAACGAATTAAGGGGAAGATTGTTTGGCATAATACGAAAATCAAATATGATTTTTTTTTTTTTACTTGAATCTGTTTTAAAATTTTCAACTTTAACAATTATTATTATTTTTTAAATCAACAGATGTGCAGGTATCGAGCTGGTTGAGGTATGTAGTTACTGTTTCTTCTAGACATGTGTTGTTTTTATAAGTATCATCTTCACTTTATTTATCATTAGAAAATAAGATCAGTGTGGCAGTTTGCTTTAATCTGACCTATCTAATTATTTTTTTAAAAGGAGTCGTAGTGGTGGTAGTAGTAGTAGTAGTAGTAGCAGCAGCAGCAGCCTAATAGTAGTATGAAATTTAGATCTAAAGGAAGCAGACCATAAGTAAGAATTCTTAGATCTAGTTTCAAGTAGTGCTCAGCAGTTGTTAGGATATGGCTAAGTTTAAGTGAAAATGATCGGAGAGTGCCTGTCATTTTGGGATTAGAACCATCGATTTTATAAACGCTTCGGCACCCATCGCCTTGCTACTTATAGAGAACATAGCTTATACCAATATGCCGGTGCGCTCCCTTAAAAGTGAGGTTCATCGCTAAGGTGTTTACTAAATATTTCTGAGTGATTTGCATCCAATCTTCACTGTGAAGATCCAAATCGCACCAAAGAAAACCAATGAATCCTGAAGCACCAACACTTGTCATTGGACGCGCACACATCTAGGACGAGCGATAACAGTGCCGAAGCATTTATAAATCGATGGTTTTAATCCCACAATGGCAGGCTTTCTTCGGTCACTTTCACGTAAAGCCTTATCCTGGAGGTGGTCGTAATGGTGGTGGTATTGGCTGTAGGAACAGTGAAGGTGTTGACCGTAGTAGGTACTAATTACTGTTTGGACTATTATATTTACAACCTTTTTATTTTTTTTTTTAATTTTACAATAGTATTGTTTGAACATCATTTAATTAACATGAATTATACAGGTTTTATCAGACTATTAGATTCACAGGTTGTGATACAAAGAAAGATAAGCCACGCTCACTCTAAAATAAATCTTATTGAAAGTTGTGAGTTTTTATCTCAAATGATATTTCACTTGAAAATTGAGAGCTAACAAAACAGCGCTTTTCACTTGCGCTCTTTTAGTTTACATTGTAGAACCCAATGTTTTATATTAAGGTGTGAAATTATCTTGCAGATTGAGAATCTCTTGGAAAGATTTTAAAAGTAAAACTCAAATATTATTTGATGGTGCACCATTAGTAGCGATGATTACTCGAACAGTAGTGCAGTCCTGTTTGTGTATGGTAATTGTTTTCGCGGCTTTTCTTACCTCTAATTTCTGCCTTTACTATATCCTGTAACTTATGTGAATCGTAATTATCATGGGCGATAATTCAAATTTTGATTTCTGAAACTCGTCTTTTTTTTTTTTTTTAGCTATCGAGCTATCTAGTAGATTTGTGAGCCACATTATTGATCCTAATGTAAATTATCAACGTTCAAATATTTGCAAGAAGCTATCTAGAAGTTCTATCCCATTATCGTGTGGTGCGATCAAAGCGGGTTTACTACACAGCAATCTACGAGGGCATATTGATAAGTTTTGCCTCCAAGTCCATAACTTTGGAAATAATGAAGACAAACAAATGATACTTACACCAAATGAAAGGTCATTTTATTTAGCACCAGATGACATATCATTTTTCAACATAATCACCGTCCCGTTCGATACAGAGCCGCCACCGACGGACGACCTGTTGGATGCCGTCAGCGAAGAAGTCAGCAGTCTTGTCTCTGCACCAAGAAAGAACGGCATTCTTCACATCTTCGTCTGTCTCGTAACGGTTGCCCTTGAGGGAATCCTTGAGTTTTGGAAAAAGGAAGAAATCGCTCGGAGCAAGATCTGGGCTATAAGGCGGGTGCGGTAATGTCCGGAGGCCTAAACGATCTAAAGCCGTGCGAGTTTCCAAACTTGTGTGAGGGCGAGCGTTGTCGTGATGGATGATGGTGCATCTCACGATCTTTTGGGACAGTGAGGGTGTGGTTCACACAGAATTTTTGGAACAAGGCAACACCGTGAATTCTACGAAATATGTGAACACACTGGAGAAACTGAAAGCGAGGTTGCGACGGGTAAGGAGTGAGAAAGTTTCCATCATCCATCACGACAACGCTCGCCCTCACACAAGTTTGGAAACTCGCACGGCTTTAGATCGTTTAGGCCTCCGGACATTACCGCACCCGCCTTATAGCCCAGATCTTGCTCCGAGCGATTTCTTCCTTTTTCCAAAACTCAAGGATTACCTCAAGGGCAACCGTTACGAGACAGACGAAGATGTGAAGAATGCTGTTCTTTCTTGGTGCAGAGACAAGACTGCTGACTTCTTCGCTGACGGCATCCAACAGGTCGTCCGTCGGTGGCGGCTCTGTATCGAACGGGACGGTGATTATGTTGAAAAATGATATGTCATCTGGTGCTAAATAAAATGACCTTTCATTTGGTGTAAGTATCATTTGTTTGTCTTCATTATTTCCAAAGTTATGGACTTGGAGGCAAAACTTATCAATATGCCCTCGTATTATTGTTTGCCAATCCGAGTAACTTGTAGAGAACCAATTGGTGGAGCAGTCTACCCTTTCAAGCTTATCGCCTTGCGCAAATCGTTAATGCTGAATATGCTAAAAGGTTATTAATTATACAAATTATGCACGCCCATCCCAGGGAAGTCCGTAAGGCAGCTGCAATCCCAATGTACCACTTACATGGGTTGATTAGGCCAGACATGTCCAAGTCCAGCCCTCGGGCCGAATGCGGCCCGTGTTCAAATATATTCTGGCCCATAGCCTCTGTCATAAACTCAATTATAATTAAACATTCATGGTTCAAAGAATAGTTGGTCCCCATACATTTTCATGTCACCAAATCTGGCCCTCATTGCAAAAAGTTTGGACACTCCTAGCTTAGGCCCTAGTCCTACACTATTGCTCTGTAAGAGAGCTATAATGAATGTGGTGCGGTAGTCTTTTAGTTGATAGCTGTGTTGCTTTAATAAACCTCAAACAGAGACTTTTGAAGACTGATGGCATGTGGGCATAGCTCTGCAGTAGTGGTAGGTAAGTTCATTACGTTCTGGCCTTAGCCTCGCAATAAACCGTTTTTTTTTTTTTGTTTTTTGTTTCTTTTTGTGGCTGGCGTCCATCTATGTTTAATTCAGAGATAGCCGTTTGTGGTATACTGAACTTTGATGGTGCCCAATCAATCTAGTAATAACCACCAGTGGATCTTCCTTATACGAGTAAAAAAAAATATTAGGAGCCGCTATACTGATGCCGCTCTCCTTAATACCTGATGCCGGTCCCAGTTGTGCCTGCCGGAATCAGACCTTTTCGTAAGTTGGGTATTATACCTGGTCACGTGCACTGTGACACTAAATTAACGGAGCGTTGAATTTCAAGTTAAGAGTACGGAACACACAGCATGATATCTATATTACGTCGGCAATAGTCTCTGGGCGGGATAGCACACGTCATTTTTATCACACTGGATATTTTTTTTTTTCTTTTAGAATATTATCATTCCGCAATCAAATTTATAACTCTTTCATTCTCTACATCATTCTTTTGTCATTCGTTTTCATCGGAAATTCTATCCAGATTGAAAGGTATTTAGATTGTGTGTCTAGTGGTCGTTACTTTCTGTTTTTCTTCAGTCAATCGTGTTTTGTTAGAATATCTGCAAAGCGGTGGGTGTGTGTTGGGGTTTGTTTGTTTGTTTGTTTTTTTTTTTTTTTTTTGTTTTTTTTTTTTTTTTTTTTTTTTTTTTTTTTTTGGGGGGGGGGGTTCTAGTTTTAGTGGTTTTCACACAGGATTATCAACTAAAAAACGGTTAAAAGTTGCAATTAATTTACTGTTTCTCGTTTTCAAACTCCAGGCATTCTTGTCTTTACAGGGTCTATCTTTTGACAACAGCAGTCCTTGTCTTAGAATTGACATACATAAGAGAGTCAAATCTCAGATAATAAGAAGTTTGCCTAAATCGTGGGAATTCCTTTCAAACTATGAAATGGAAAGGAAACAAAATTATCGGAAACCATAATATACACGCTAGTACGCTATTTAACGCTACGAAAACAAATTGTGTTTAAATAAAAAAAAAAGACTTGCATGGCAAAATCATTTTTCCAGTAGTAATCATCAGGTAGTGCAAACAACATGGTTGCTATGCCTTGGCCCTAACGAGATTTTTCAACTCGGCCTTATTACAACCTGGTTGTGTTATAAATGAAAATGGATGAAAGTTAATAATAAATCAAATAAATGTCATTTAAAAATTAACAAATTTAATACCTAATATTAATAGTTTATGTAAATATAAAGCTGATAGAAGGGGAATCTGATATACACAGCGGGTCACTTTTGGAGCATTATCATAGTATTTCACCGACTGGATTAAAGACAGTTAACGTCTGAGTGAGATGACACAATTATGTACGGGAAAAGTCTTTCCTCTCATTTTGTCACAAATGTGGCCCAGCAAGGATCCGAATTTCGTCAAACATGTGATGCGAAACCCGAGTATCTATCACAAGATTACGATGTCATAATATAGCTCAGTGGTTAAGTGCCTGGTCTTGTCTCGGCAAGGCGATGGGTGCCGCATCGAGGCGCAGGTTCGATCCCTGTTCATTCCATCTGTTGTAATGTTTACACGTCTTTCGTCTTATTTGTCGGTCTCGAGCTAGATCTAGGTTTGTGGTTGATTTTTCTATACTACCGATGTCACAATATCTAACTCTGTATCTGAGATTTTTTTGAAAAATAGTTTTTAATTGGAGTGTTGAATCTCAAGCGACATCTATAAAAATTCTTACGATCCACTTGGACGCACTGTTTGTTATGGTCTCGGCAAGGCGTGCAAAAAGATCTTTTCTTCACCACAATCTTGAATGCGAAATACATGAATAACGCTGTTTGTGTTAAGGGTCGCCGATTTTTATTTTTTTTTTTAAATACCAGTAATCCACACTTATCTAGTGTACAGCCAACGGTTCAGTGAATTATTACAGAAGCTGTGGATTCATTTCACAATACTTTTGCTCTCTCTCTCTCTCTCTCTCTCTCTCTCTCTCTCTCTCTCTCTCTCTCTCTCTCTCTCTCTCTCTCTCTCTCTCTCTCTCTCTTTTTCTTTAAATCTATGGTAAACGCACGAGCTGAAGAAAAACAGTTTTGAACACTTTAAAATAATCTTTGTCCCTTTGCTGGTTTTTGTTTTGCTGCTGTTTTTGGTTTAAAAAAAAAGGGAAGTCACGCCTGCCAAGAAATTGTTTATGAACCGAAATAAAGATAAAACACCTCTACCTTTAACTAAACAAAAATCAACGTCGTGCGGTTTGTTTGCTACACGTCTTTTGTAACAGGCCAACGAATGTAGGTTTTATTTTTTTCCCTTATTTTTTATTCTTTGGTTTTGTCCTCCGACTCTGTTTCTGTAAAGATCTGCTCAAGAAACGCAGAATGTCTAGTTTTGTATATTGATCTCATCTCCCCCCTCGGATAGCTATTAAAGCCACACTGAAGACTACAGTGTTACTATGCGGGTATTGAACACTGCTCCTATCGAGAATTCGAAATAAAGGTTGCGAGCACAGTGTGTATTATAGTTACGTGATTGCGAATAAGCTGAGTGCACTGCACTCGTGGCGTGCTTTAGCATTAACACGAAGCTTTTACCGTCTTGAAGACAGGCGCATCACTGAGCATTGGCTGGCGTGTGCTTCTGTTCTTACCTACAAGTTAAACTGTCCATCGACCCGAACAATATCAACCTCCCCCCCCCCACACACACACACACACGCACACTCTATTTTTTTTTTAAATTTTTTAAAGCACTGATGTGTTGAAGGTCTTTAAATATGATGCAAAATGCTATTCCAGCTTTGCTGAAAAGTGTTAAAGAGGAAGAAAAGATAATCTCACTGCTAGTTGAAAATATTCTGAGAACGACAGACGCATCAGTTCGTGCGTTTTATTCCCAGCGCTTAAAGCTCATTCAGAACAAAATTGTCCTTCATCGTTAATTAGCATTGATCATTGATGAGGATATTTTTGCTGTCGAGCGACGATGGACGCTAGATTGTTTAGAACCAGTAATCAATGGGAGTTCAGGGAAGTGACAAATGTGATCCTTTTTTCTTCTATCTATTGATCATTACCAATATATATATATATATATATATATATATATATATATATATATATATATATATATATATATATATATATATATATGTATATATATATATGCAGTTTTTTCTCCTTTTGCAGCCCCCCCCCCCCCCACAAAAAAAAAAAAAAAAAAAAAAAAAAAAGCGTTAACTTTACTGTCTCTCAGACGATTTGCATCAAAGAAAAGATTTCATGATTCAGTATCTTGCTGGGTCCATGATGATTATTAGGGTGTTAAAAAGTGGCTCATAAGTATATTCCAGGTGCATAGTTATATCTCTGTATGCTTCTACGATATCACTATTTCGGGCTGTACCAACTGTATTCGATGAAATGGACTGGTTTCGCTGATTAAGCCCAGTGTTTCACCCACCATAGGGCGGTAGAGCTAATCTTCTCAACAGGAAAGTAATGGTCTAAGGTTATCTAGATTATCTCATACTACTTTCTGAAATGCCCCAATTACATAGAAAATTTGTAATACAAATACCCGTGTATAAGTCAAAAGAAAACAAGTGAAATATTCTACATACAAGATAGACTCTAGATTTTAAACAAGATAACTTAAATGCTGATTAAGTCAATCTTGCTACCAGTATCCTGCACCCATTCAAAAATCAATGAGGCACTGAAGTTGTGAAGAGAGCAAAACATACAGGTTGTTTTTGTATTGTTTTTTTTTTTTTTTTTGGTTTTGTTTTTGTTTTCAAAAATTTAAACAGTTGGTAGTTGATTCAACTCTCTCTCTCTCTCTCTCTCTCTCTCTCTCTCTCTCTCTCTCTCTCTCTCTCTCTCTCTCTCTCTCTCTCTCTCTCCCTCCCTCCCTCTAAATAGCTGGCAGTTAATTTAGACCAGAATGAAATCATTCCGATAAACTAGGAAATGTATTGATCCAATCGATTATAATATTTTGGTAGGGCCTATCGCTACATATAAGCGGTATAGCACTCATTTTTGCAACGATGTTATTTAGCTAATTTAATTTTGTATTCGACTTGGCAATCATTCAAAGGAGTTTCAAGTTCCACAAGCTGGAAATAGAGGTAACATAGTGTCTTGCTCATCATTTTATAAACAATGTAAGCCTACGGCCAGCTCCATGCGAATTTATTTGAAGCCAGTCTTATCTAAATATCTTTACACGTATCGCTCACGGAGGAGAGAAAATACAATATTGGAAAAAAATTACTGTGTCTCTACATTGTCGAAAACTGTTGAACATCATTTTCCTTCTCTGCTGCTGCTTTTGCTAGTGCTGCTGCTGCTACTGTTACTACTACTACTACTACTACTACTACTACTACTACTACTGCTGCTGCTGCTGCTGCTGCTGCTGCTGCTGCTGCTGCTGCTGCTGCTGCTGCTGCTGCTGCTGCTGCTGCTGCTGCTACTGCTACTACTACTACTACTACTACTACTTCTGCTGCTGCTGCTGCTGCTACTGCTACTACTACTTACTACTACTTACTACGACTTACTACTACTACTACTACTACTACTACTACTACTACTACTACTACTACTACTACTACTACTACTACTACTACTACTACTACTACTACTAGTTGTTTCTTTTTCACATGCATCGTTGAACCACCGAAAGCAGCAAAGCAAGTATACAACTACTTCGGGAAACTCAAATTTTATAGTAGCAAACGGAAATGTGTGTGTGTGTTTTTTTTTTCAAAATAATGACCTCCTAACGTCATCATGATGACGGTGGAAAGCCGGATCTAGTACTCAAAGTTGATCTATTGTATATCTAGATTCCCTATCTTAAGAAAATGGGGGGAAAAAATTAAAAAAGAATCAGATTTTGAGGTGTTTTCTCTAAATTTATTATGAAATGCGGAAGCGGAAATACTAGACCTTACTTCTAGATTACGGTACCTCTGCCTTTCATTGTGGATGGATGCCTCGTTACGGCATCTTACGTCACGTTAGGTCAGTGAAAAAGAAATGCAAATTAAATTACCATATTGCATGTTTAAAAGTGTTTAGGGAAAAAAAATAACGATAATAAGAAATTATGTTTTCGCAAATTGATTTTAACATTGTTCAAACTTGAGAAAATAGCATAAGTCGTAAAATAATTTTATGTAAATCAGATTTGTGCCTTGTCTGTCTTTCACAACACATCTATATCTCTTGCTCCTCGAATTGCCCGTCCTTGGGCTCTTTTTGTCCAATTGTTTCTTCTCCTCCTTCTTCTTCTTCTTCTTCTTCTTCTTCTTCTTCTTCTTCTTCTTCTTCTTCTTCTTCTTCTTCTTCTTCTTCTTCTTCTTCTTCTTCTCCTCCTCCTCCTCCTCCTATTATTGTTGTTGTTGTTTTAGCTATTGCTAGTTGTTTGAAGGAGAAATAAAGATAAATTACTGTTGCATTCTTCACCCAACTATAGAACAATGAATATTTAATATGGGTCTCGTCTTAAGTGTATAGGTTGGCCCACTCCTCTTTCTGGAATTAGACACTTATGTGGTATGGTAGCCTAACTAAGCATGGATTTTAAGTAAAACAAATGTTTTTAGGCTTGTTAAATCCAAAGTCGTAATCGATAGTTAACGGCTGAAAGAAAAGAGAGGACATGAATGGACCTGATTTCTCTGAAAGACTGGGTTTTTTTTTTAACCATGAAACCAGCATTGAGAAATGACACACGTCTATGACTAGTGTGAGTGTAGTTTTCTCTGACCAGCAAGCATATATTCATTTTGTTTGGAACTTTTTAGTTCAGAGGCTCCATAAAGTTCCATTACAATACCAAGTAATTCTTTGTAACATGGTGTTGAGGGATTTGTCACTCAGACGCGTAGAGACTTGAACTTAGAGCTGGAAGAAAGCGATGTTGATGAACTCCACGGGTTCTCAATACGTTGCGATCTTGCGTGCAAACATGCGAAATTTTGTACCGTCCATCAAGGAGTTGACATTTATTCCGTCGAGGAAGTAACATCGCACTTGTACCGCAACTTTCAATACTGCGTGTGGTTTTGTTGCAGCCTTCCTTCAAATTTCTTTAGTTTATTCAGCGACTTGGGCGATTGGTTTGTGCGCCATTTGTAGAAACATATTTTGCCTTTTGGTTAATGCGTCGTACAAACATCCTTTCTAAAATCAGCGTTTGAAAAGGATATGAGCGAGATAAAATTAACCAATTTATCAGCCGAGATAGCTCGATGAATCTGATTTAGTTTGGAACCTTTTTAAATCGTTCTGTTATTAAGAAAATGATGCTGTGGGTGTATCTAATATTTTACATACACCACAGCGAAGGGGAACCTTGTCAAAGGTAAAGAAAGACCGGCTACGCCACGCAGGGAATCATGGTCATGAGAATCGTCAGTCAGGTTTCAGTTTTTCAGTTTTAGAGCGACCTGTCAGGGGTACACTTCGGTGTGGACGGGCTATATCGAATCATCGACCAAGCAAATCCTTTTCGTGAGACCAAGGCATAGTGCTGTTCGTAGGGGATTGAAAAAAAATATACTTACACGTGTGTGCGCACATACTCTCTCTCTCTCTCTCTCTCTCTCTCTCTCTCTCTCTCTCTCTCTCTCTCTCTCTCTCTCTCTCTCTCTCTCACACCTTGTCTGTCATTGTGACACGTGTATGGCTGCAACAAACTCAGTCGCTACAGCACTGAGCTAAAATGCTGAAGAATCTTGCGTTCCAATCAACGTGCGTAGTCTTACTGTCAGTTTGGATCTCATTTAGTAAACAATAAGAATGGCATGCATGGACATATTGTCCTGGGGCTGTTTTGGGTACAAAGAACTTTCCTGTTTACATTGTAGTTTTTTACCCACTGAATTTTCTTTTAAAGGCGTGCTGATGTTCTGTATTCGATCGTGTCCATTTAAATCATAGATGCAAGTTACTTCAAAGTTAGAAGAGAATTATGAGCTCGTTGAGTCATCTTATGTTAATGACAAAAAGGAATATTTCTTCCTCCCCTCTCTCTCTCTCTCTCTCTCTCTCTCTCTCTCTCTCTCTCTCTCTCTCTCTCTCTCTCTCTCTCTCTCTCTCTCTCTCTCTTTCTCTTTTTGTATCGATCTTTCTCCCGATCCCTCCCCCTCTCTCCCTCGCTTACTCTCTTTTTCTCATTACTTTATATCTTTCTGTGAGATTGTTTATTTAATCCTTGTTGCTATATATTTTTTTTTAATTGCCTTTCTAAATGCTTTTCCAATTGTCTCGTCTCGGTATTTAAACAGCTGCAGTCAAATGTTTCTACTGTCCTGTCGATCTTTTCGATGCTCAGCGCTGCGTTGGCTCAGTGGGTGTTATTGCTACTTGGTGTCACGATGCGGTTAATCTTTAAATTCTCTAGTGAACTTTATTTTCCATGTTTAAACCTTTTCAATCTAATTTTTGGCTATTTGATCTAGGGGCTTTTAAGCTTGCCCAGCTGATTGTGTCCCAATTTAGCAGACTCTAGCTTGATCTTGTCCAGTCGCCAATTTTTTTTTTTTAAACCAAATCTCCCCAAAGAATAATTAGGTGTTTTTAAAAAAGTAATAATCATCATACGAACAGGTTTATTTCTTGTTTCCGTTGCTGAGTGTAGGCAACCTCAGTCTTTCTATTTTCGACTCCTTCTTTCTAGTTTAAATTTTAATTTTCATTTTTTCGACATTCTTTATCGATTTTATCATTGATCTTTTTGATTTTTATCAGATTAATTTGGATATTTCCATGGAGGCTCAGGGGCCATTTGACTTGATCATTCACAAAGTTACAGACATCTTAGCAAGAGCTAATGACGGCCATGTACCTTCCAAGAATGCTATAGCCAATTTGGAGGTAAGGCAGTTTTTCATGAATAATTCATTTCGCCAAAAGAGGCTATTTCTGGGACAATTTTGGCAGGTATTTAAAGAGCATATAAAGAAGTTTTGTTATTTTTTATGGAGTTGTATTTTTTTTTTAATAAACAATTTGAAAGGCTATGCTACCGTGAATAAGATATGCAGGATTTTTCAACAATTGTTAGCTTCATAGCCGTGCACGGATGGGAAGCTGAACTGTTTTACTATATGTACCTGATCTGGCCCCAAAAAAGGGGCTGGGTAAACCGTAAAATAACATTGCACTTTTTGTTGTTGCAACGAGTATAACTTAAAAGAAGAAACAATATATTTGGAATACATGAGATGAAGAAAAAAGACTGGTGGAACAAAATTTAACTCATCAAGCAAATGAATCAAATGAAACACTATACATTTATTCGTACAAAATAAAAAAAATGTCTCTAATTTCTGAGATCATGAAAATATCTTTCGTACATGTAAATACATATAATACAAAATATTATAGAAAACAAAGACTTCTTACATTTTATTTAACAATTATGAAATAAATATTCATTATCTCTGTTTCGTTCAAAATATTTGACATAGAAATTGGATCTCTCTTTTGAATCCAAAATCATCACCTTTACACAATCTAAATAACATTCACGTGATATTTATGCAGGGTTTATAGACAAGCCACATGTCAGATTAATTTGCAAAGACTGACATTTTTTATTAAAGGAAAAAGAAAGTTGTTGATGTCAAATGTGTTAAAGCACAACCTCTTCTCTTTTTTTTTTTTTTGTCTTACCAGGATTACATAAACCTCCACCCTGGCTGTGTGGTAATGGATCCTTTAGACTCCATACGTTGTCTGCTGAACAGAAACTCTCAGTACAGGCTTGTCTTGGACTCTGACATAGTCAAGGGTTAGATCTCAGAGCCATAAAATCTTTTTATTTTTCATCTGAAAAGCTGCTTAATTTGCAAATAAATTACAATAATGTTGAATGATTTCTGATATGTGTAATTTTTTTTAAAAACAAAATTATATTTCAAATCAGACTTTTTTGTATTATGGATAGGTTACACTTCAGTTTTTTTGTGACAATCAAAAATTTAATCATTTTATAGCTAATGCATCTGAAGGGATGGTCTCTTGGGGAAATTAGTGTTGAGCTTGGTGCCTCAATTGCACTTTTATTAAGCTTGCTTGGCTTGGAGGATGCTATCTCAAGTTTGAAAACCTTACAATCAAGAGACCGTTGTAATCATTAATTAATAAAAGACATAGAAAGTAAAAATCTACGTTTAAAAAAGTCACATTGCTATCTTTGCTTTACTTTGCAGTTTAAGGCTTTCCAACCAGTTAGAAGTAATGGGATAAAATAGTTTCAATGAATATATATGGTTGAAGTGTTAGCCTCTGGCAATTTATCATAGAACGTAGACAAGTAATTTAAAAGCCTTTCTCCTAAAAGCTAAATGAGTGAACCATTATAATAATTTAAATGACAGCTTTCTAATCTTAGACTTGAGGATGTGTAGGTAGATCTCTGGTGTCACTGGTTATTTTATGAATTTGATTGTTCTCTGTGGAACTTAGATCGCCGATGCACAGTACCCACATTTGTTGCCTTGTATGGGACTGATATTGAAGAGAACAAGGAGAGGCTTGCCCAGGCTGATGTTACATTCCCTCTTGGTAAGTCTGTTGATAGTCTTAAGTGAATATATTTCAAGACTTTTTTATTGGCTAAGTAAACAGAATTTTAGATTTTTTAAAATCAAGTATGATTGAAATAAGATTTACTAATGTAAACATTTTTGTGACAAACATGTATTTTAAAGCTTATCATTGTAAATTTAGAAAATAATGGCATCTGAAGATGAACATTTTAAAATCTTTTTCGTGTAAAATGATAAACCAATTGATCACTAAATTGTTTCTATAGAGATAAGGGTTTAAACCCCAAAGGTGGGACACTCTGTTATGATGGAAATTGAAGGGCATCAGACAGCTGTTTTAAGAATGCAAAGGTACATCATTTATAATAACTGGTTTTTGCAGCATTCAATCGCTTCATTTAAGGGTTATATACTTCCTCCTCCCCCCCCTTCCAATAAAAGACTCTTAATATTTTTATGTTTAATCTTCCTCAGTTTGTAAACCAATGCTTGCTCATGGAACTCTGGCCCACCAGGTATACCTTTATCAAAACCGTATTAGGCAGAGTTTTGTTAGCAATTTCATAGAAATAGAAAGATATGTGGGGAAAAAACAATTTGGATTCGAGTGGTTTGAGACCAGCTGGTTTCCTTTTTACTATGGGGCAATTTGAGTTAATTCACTAATGTCATGCCTCAATAGATAACTCTGAGCTATCCCCGCACTAACTTTGGAAGTCTTGATACAATGTCTTGAACAGCTCAATAATTTCCATGTACTCCCGGGATTAGTCATCAATTTTACTAATTTTAAGTATTCATCTATTTTTTTTTTTTTCTATATCCAAAAGTTTACAGTTGGGTATTAGTATTTATAAAAAAAATTGTTACGCTTTATCAATCATTCAGGAGGTTTGCAGCACTGGCTTCATACTTTCATTGAAAGAAGAATGAGATTTTTTTAAGAATCTCATTTTATGCTTCTAATTCATGTGGCCAAATAAATTCATGCTTGCACTATTTCAAAAGTTACAAAGTTTTATGATTTTGAAACTGTCTGAACTAATCATAATAAATGGATTATTGAGGTATGATGTTATTGCAAAAAGATAGAAGAAAGTGGTAAATATCAATGATTTTAGGATAAAGCAAGAGTGACCTATTTGTATTAAAAAAAAAAAGAGAAAGTTCCCAAAATTTTATAATTTATGAGTTGGATGCAATTTTTAAGAGTAGAAATGTTGTTTTTTTTTGCAGAAAGTACTGATGCCCTTGCATATCAGAATGCATTTATAACAAATAGTTAACCCTTCCCTTACCATCCCTATCTATTATAACTGATCTGATCCCAACAATTTCATAAATATTCCCTGTAACTGTAAATCAACTAATACTAAGCATTGTATTAAAAAAATAGCCTACTTTTCTAATATATTAAGAGCAATACTGAACACTTAATATAGGCATGTAGAACATTTTTTTTCTTCAGAAATCAGATGAAGGGTATTGAATTTTTTTTTGCAGCTGCGCTATTGATAAAATACTTCAATCACAAAAGAGGAATATATTTTTAACAATTAACAAGGTATTGAAAAATACATAGAAAAGAAAAGAAAAACACTTAGGAGCATGTCATGGAATTAAAAAAAATGTGGAATTTTGAGTCAGAACTCATCATGATTGATTATTAATGACAACCAAGAAATTAAAAAAAAAACAAAGTTAATAAAAAAATCAATACAGCAATAGTGCCTGTTATCGCAAGTGTAAAATGTTGACTGATGGAATGAGAGTGTTCTGCATGTGTGGAAAATGTATAAAGGTGTGAGAAAAATACTTTCTATTTTTTCAAAGTACCTTACCTGCATCTTTCACATTTAAAAAAAAATAGAATGCTTTGACAATAGGGGAAGAAGATTATGTCGATTTTCACTTCTGTGTAACAATATGGTTTAAAGCATTGTTTTCATTAATGGGTCTCACTATTTGGGTTTTATTGAGACCAGGCACATAAAGTTTATGAGATTAGAGTTTTAAAATAGTTATGAATTAATTTGTGGTTGTTTTTACCCCATCGACAGATGTCCATTATATTTAACGAAGATCACCTCAATGATATCAGCCCACCTTGTGTTGTGCAATCTTTCATCAACCATAATGCTCACCTCTTCAAAGTCCTAGTTGTGGGCTGCAAACAGTATGTCACGGAGCGACCTTCACTCAAGAACCTCTACCCTGGCAGTAGGTTTATAATGCATGACTAAATCATGGCAATCTTTGCAACATGGTTCAATGTATCTGACAAGGCCCTATCTGAATTTCAAAGCCAATACAAAAAACCTAGTCACATCCAATTTTTTTTAAGATGGAGCAGAATGTGACAGAACATGCAGTGGATTTTATTTCTGTTCTGCTGATGCATTTTTACTTTATATTTATACTCTGATAATGCATTTTTACTTTTTTAAGATTGAATCATCAAAATGCTAACATTCTATAGAGGCATGATAAAGACCTGAGAACACTGCTCAGGGAGAAACAGGCTTGTTAAAACATTAAATCTACCAATCAATAATAATAATAATGATAGTAATAAAGATTTATTTCTAGAGCGTTCTCCCATAAAAATTCAGCTCAGAGCATTTATAAACTCATAGTTCTTATTCATAAAGGACGTGACATTGAAAAATTATATTGTTACAAAACATGCAATCACAACAGCATTCATTCATACAAGAACATGGTTTACATTTAACTAATCAGTCCTCAAAATCAACGGTGATAGCATTATTTCTATATGAAGTGTAAGTGATTAAGAGAATGTCTAGGCATGCTTTTTTTTTTTTGAGGTTTTATAAATTACATCAAAGAATTTAAAAGGCTTGTCGTGTCACTCTATACTTCTGATTTTAGGTGGTGATCATTATTGCACAAGCATCTGCAATTTGTCCCTTTTTCCAAGCTGTGAATTTTTCTATTTGTCCCCATCTTTTAAATTATGCATTACACAATCTTATCTTTTTTTAAATTTTTTAAGTAATTTGTTAATGCCAATATCTGCAAAAGTATAGCATACAAGATAGATCTGTCAGTAGAGATTAAACATGAAGCTTCCACTTTTATTGTTTCTGAGACTATTTAATGGTGCAAATCCAAAATTGACCAAAGAGTATGAATATGCAGGTCTTTTAAGATGTGGCTACTTTTAATAAGTAGACGAGTGTGCTTCAAATTTATAAAATTTGACATTCAAACTTAAACTTGTGATTATAAACAAAGCTCAAGAAGAAGAATGTTATTGAACATATTTTGAGTAGAATGTATATTGAATAATCTGAATTTAATTGGAGAAACCGGCTAATTCTATCTTTCCAATGGATTTTCATATCCTTTTAAATGCTCATGAGAAGGAAAAGAATTACCACAAAAAGTCTCTAAAAGGTGCACAGCCTTGTGGGAATTCATAGCTTCATATCTATTTAAACATATATGATACCGCTTATCAATATTTGAAAGGATCTGTAAATAAATTTAGATTTTACAGACTATACGAATTATTTATATAATATTGAATATATTTCTGGCCTTTTTTCTCTTGATGATTTACAAACTTTGTGTTGCTCTTGGAGCTCTTGGGGTAAGAAAGTATGCCCTGATATCAGCAGGGTGATTCTTTGTTGGTTCGAGCCCTTATGCCTCTGATAGGTAAGATTTGGGCATCTTTCTTGTCATTTCCATCATGCTTAAGGGAGGCTTTTTAATGGGCAGAAAAGGCTTGAGATCATTTTGTAGCGTAAGGGTTATATCAATCATTTCCCCCCTTCTTGTCCTATCTCCCCCAAAAAGCCATTGAGAAAAGTGACAAATGCGCCATGCTTTATTAAGACAAATGTAAAATTATTGCCTTGTCTCTTTTTTGGTAGCCACAAATCATCACTAACAGTTAGGGTCTGAGAACACCAGGGTTTTCATATAACAGACAGCCCGTAACAGCCAGTCATCATTTGAATTCTGGTATGTGCACCCATCCTATATGATCAGCCCACACTTTTGATGTTGGGATCAAAGGTCACGGTCCATTAACTGTAGCGCCTTACCACTCGTTACGTGAACACTACTGACCGATAGTTTAAATCTAGATCTAGGTCAGCGGTCTAGGTAGATGACTACTGCGCACAGCGCCGACTTCTCTCTTATTTTGTTGTAATTTAGTTTGCATGCTGCACAGTGCCGGACGGTCGTAAATCTTGCCGATCTAGACAGGTGACCGCGATTTGACCTGGGTCACGCTAGGCCCAAATCACCGTTCTCACAGCTTTTGCTGTGGTAGAATTAAAACTTGTTTTCTACCCCCCAAACTTCTCATTGACACCCAAAAACTATAACTGACCGGATTATTTTTGCATCACATATTATTTCCTCTGTTCCTTCTCTGGATTATTGTGAAAATTTTCTGATTTTAGCTGGATTATTGTGAGTGTGAGAAAAGAATGAAAATAGTCTAAATAGGGTTTAGGAAAGAAAAACAACGGAATTTTTTTTTGTAATTTAAAAACCAAATTCTTTAAAAAATTAAGGTCGAAAAGAATTTTTTTTTCATATTTAAAAAATTTAAATGTTCATTCTTGAGCGTGCATTAAAATATTTATGTTGTCACGAATTTTAATACCTCTAAACGTCTCAACATTTGTCTAAAATTTTTACAGGAAAAATATTGATCAAACCCGAAGCTATGGAACATGGCGAGGAAAGACATATTCAGAACATTAACGAGCTTTGCCGTATATGTGCGAAAGTGTTAGTTACACCTAAGCAGAAAACAAACATGCAAAGAAGCCATTCATGTTCGAGCTATAATTCTGATATTCTGTTAATATATGGATTTGACACTTCCAAAGACTCAGAGAGCACCTTCTCGAAATACATTTGCAACAAATGTTATTTCACAATCAAAAACATAAAAAAACGACAGAACGCTAGTACGCTGCAAAAAGCTAGAGACACCTACATCATAAATATGAATAAATGGTGTCCATATGACGCTTCTTTAAGCTTTGATGAATGTAGCTTATGTCGCCACAGACATAAAGTAGCGTATGGCTGTCTCTGACGAAGACAGAGCTTGTGCTTGAACTCATACGAAAAGCAGACAGACAGCACGAACCTACAACAACAGACCTCAGGTGCGGAACAAAATGAACTCACATCAACAGTTATATCTAGATCTACATGTGATGTAAACAACACAGTCCCCAATCACACAGATACGATTCTCGACACATCATTAGATCAGTCAGACATCCAACGCATGACAGACACTAGTGAAACAATAATTGCTCAGCTTCACCAACTGACAAATAGCATAACAGCAGACACATACATTTCTAACTTAGGTAAATCACTCAGCCAGACAAGCACCAGCGCAAAACTAAGAAGAGACACAAACACTAACGTATGCACACCTGACAAATCACAACCTTGTCATTCACATTTTACCGTGCCCTTCGTTCCGATAGCAGAATCAACACCTTTAAAATCCCCGACACCACAGAAAACTACAGTAGACACAGCTACATCACCCATAGTCAAACAAGATTTAACATTTAGCCATTCACTTAGTCTTCCTGAACACACACCATTATCTAAAGAAGAAGAAAAACTTAGCACACATTTAGTAAGAAGAAAGTTACATCACGATCCACAGAAAAACACAATCAAATGTAAAACTGGAGGTCAACCACAGTATTGCAGAAAGTCATGGCACCAAGAAAATACACATTAGTTAGAACGCCTACAAAAAGGAAAAGAGCAAAAATTCTGAATAAAGTTAGATCATATGTAGCAGGACCTTCAGAAACATCAGCAGACACACAGTTAGCGACAGAATTAAAAGCATTACCTACAACACGTAGACAACATATAGTTCAGAGGGTTGGGGTAAAGCAAAAGTTAAGAATTTCAAGACACTATATGTTAGCCATCAAAGAAGCATTAGGAATGAGTTGGAGGCAGGGAAGGAAACACGGGAAATTGCTTAAACAAGTCGGGGTACACTTAGAAAATGAAAGATCAGTTAGGGGATTATCAAAAGAATTAGTCTCAGGTAGATGATAGATTATTTATAAGAGAAGAAGACAGTGAGTATAGAGCACCATATGGTAGGATAGCAGGCTTGACAACATTCGTAGATAGATTATTAGATTCTTATGAGAAGCAAAATATGCTCACTTGGCACAAAGATGCGATTCCTAGGGATGAAATTTGGGTGAAAATTGGGGGTGATCATGGTAAAAATTCTTTAAAATTTACTCTTCAAATAGCAAACACAGATAGGCCAAATGCACGTCAGAATATAATAGTTATAGCGTTAGCAGCAGTCCGTGACACACATGAGAATATTGTTAGGTTTTTAGAAGGTGGGTTAGGGGATGAGTTGGTTGCACTTCAGTCACATTCATGGAATGGAAAAGCTATCAAAGTCTTCCTGAATAGTGACTATGATTTTTTGTGCAAAATGTATGGCCTATCGGGTCCTCAGGGCACTTATCCCTGCCTGTGGTGCCTGATGCCACGACGAGACATGAACAACCCCGCAGGTCAGTGTCAACATCGATCTGTGGAAAGCATGCTCGCCGACAACAAAAAATTTATGGACGAAGCAGATGGGGAGAGAAAACAAGCCAACAAGTTTTTTAACTCTCCTCATGCACCTTTGATTAGACTAGATCTAGAGAATGTATGTCCACCTTATCTACATATTCTGCTAGGCATAGTATTAAAACACCACAAATTTTTAGAGAACGCAGCACATGATTTAGATGAAAAAGTAGCTAGTCAACCAGATATGTTTTTGTTACCTTTAGGTATGTTATTGAAGAAATATGGGGCACAGTGGGGTCGGGCTTATGAATTACAGGAGAGGTTGGTCTATGAGGAGGGATGTCTAGGATTCAGTGAACTTAACAACTCACAGCAGCAGAAAGACAAATACACGAAATACACGCAACAAATACACAAGATAGAGAGTCTCATTTCTTTCCTCATAAACAAAAAGTTTCAGCCCAGGGTAGGACCAATAGCTTCAGCATTAGACACAGTATTAAACAAGCACAGAATTACACCCCAAGCATACCACAGTAGGTCATTTGTAGGGAACCATTGTCACAAATATCTTCAAACACAAGTCTACACCGATCTCACACAAACGATTGTTACAAGACCACAACAATGTACAAGCAACCTGATGATCATCGATGAAGCCTTTACTTTACAACTAGTCTACAATAACCTCAATAGCGCACTTAGTGTAGTACACAAAGCCATATCCCACACACAGCCTATCTCACACAACTCACTCCCAGACACAGAAAAAGCAATAGACACATACATGACCACATACAGAAGAATTTTTCCAGGCAAAGTTATACCCAAGCAACATATCCTAGAAAAACACTGCATTCCACACATTAAACAACACAATTTTGGACTCGGCTTTTTAGGAGAGCAGGGGACTGAAAACAGCCACCAAATAATAGCTCATTTGGAAACAAGAGCCAGGGGAATAAAAAACGATTTAAATCGATTAAAGCATGTCCTGTCGGCTCATCTTCTTCAAGTTGCCCCTGCTCTCCATGTAATATAAGATTGTTTTATCCCCTCTTAAACTTTGTAAAACTGTGATATTATGCTGTGATGTTCTAAGTTATTATTTATATTTATTTCCTTGTAAACCTGTGATATTATGCTGTGATGTTCTAAGTTATGAATTACATTTATTGCCTTACAACAAGCCTTGCTGTTGAATATGTGCGGTGTTTATATGTAATAAATCAGGTTCTGTGATGTTATAAATGTCTGTACTAACTATTGTTGTGAAGCGATCACAAGGATTATTCCTGAACCTCAAGAATATATTACAAAAACAAAGTATAAAATAACGCATCATGGATTATAAACTTGTCTGGTCTGGTAGTACTTGATGACCACAGGATAAAATAATGGGGAGTGATTAAGTTCACTTTTGTTCTTTAATTTGAAGCAAGTTTAAAACAAAAACCACCTTAAGTTAATTAGTTATCTCCATTTTTAATTAATGAGTCGGTAAATTTTAATAGATCACCAGCCCTTAGTTCTCTCCTGACAAGGCTATTTGAGGTAAAAACTTCGTTTTTGTTTGTCATAATACAAATAATCCCAAATTTTTACTTAGGTTTTCAAATTCCGCACAGATTTTCTTAGTTTTCTTTCCAAGCTCAAAATATAAACTTTAATATCTGATTGATTCAAGCAAACTGCTAGGGAAGATCAGTGACCACAAGTGGCCTGTAGGCTGACCCTTCCGTGAACCCGGTCAAGATGACCTAGGTAGCTCTGGCCGGGCAACTAAAATAGCGAGCCGGGCACGCTGTGTGCGAGTTACAGGCCGCTCTGAATTCCCTAGTTTTTCAATAACTAAGCTTAGATTCATAATTATATTTGATTTAAAACAAATCTTATTAACAGCTAGGGGAAAATATAATGATTTTTTAGAAATTTGAGTACAAAGTTCTGAATGGAGGAGCGATACAAGATGGTTCCCGAGCTGACACAGGTCAATTTTAATGGCAGGGCTGTAAAACACATGGTGTCGTGCGCTTTAACATATGGCACGGATCATGCTGGCTTGTGGATCAGGCCCGCGTCTGCAAACGAAAATAGACTGCCCTATCAAGTGATGACTGTCTGTTACGGGCTTTTTTGTCCGTCACAGGACGGCTCTGGTGTGTGTTGACTCTTAACCCCTTTAGTTGCATTTTGTATGGGTATAAATTTGGGCTTCACCTTTTCTGCTTTGCTTCACCTCTAACTTAATTATGAATTGGCTATCTCTAAGACACATACAAAAAATTATAAATCATTTTTGATAGAAAACGGAAACATTTACTTTTTTCCACATTTGCCGTGTTTTTGTTTTCAGATCACCCAACGATTTTCTTTGACACACAAGAAGTATCAAAACCTGATTCTGATCATCCATTGAACATTGTGAGTAAAGCTTTGCAACTGCTCTAATCTGTAGTTGTAGAAACTCGAGAATTTGGAAATCATTAAATTGAAAAAAATTGTTCAATATGTAAACAATCAAGGCATATGTGATTTTCACCATTGAGAAGTTGAATAATTTTTTTCCCCGTGTACCTGTACCTATGAAAGTGAAAACTGATACAGATGTCATTTTGAGACATTTTGTTTCATTGATCTTCAATGATTTAAAAAAAAAATCATCATTTCAATGTTTATATCCTGATGGAAACAGGTTTTACTTTTTTCTTTTTTTTTTTGCTTAAATTGAGGTTGAATGCTCTAAGAATGGGATTTTATCCCAAAATCTTTCTCTGGATAAGGGAAAATATCTGGAATTGACAATTTTGTGCATTTGATATAATCTAAATCTCCCCCTGCAGCTTGTGGGTCTTTTCTCAAGTGAAGGTCATAATGTTGCTGAGAAGAAAATATTTAATACTTTTAATATGATATTAAATGGTAAAAGCGTGATGAAATATAAAAAAAATCATTATCTGCAATAGCGCATGGATGCAAATTTAAAAGTTTGGTGTTTCTGTTGGATACTTGAGCTTTGAGGATTTAAAAATACTTGTGTTTTCCTCTTTTTTTCCCTCCGTAATTCTCCGCAAATTTTTTTAATAAAGAATATCCTAGAAAGAAATTCCATGCCTGAAATAATTTTTTTGTATGTTAAACATGAATTAATTGGTAACATTGTTCTTTTGCACTTCAAACTTCATTTATTGTTGCTTGAGAATGCACCAATTTGAACTTTGCCACTTTTCATGCAATAAGGTTTTTTATATTAAAAAGCCTGAGAGGCTGTATAATGCTGGTGATTCTTGAAATAAGCTGTGCTTGTGATACCTCTAAATGGCCTCTTTATAATGTTTATTAATTTCTACTTTTTTTTTATCATTGTGTGTCGAGTGTAAGTTTGTTTACATTAATTTTTAAATGATGTATGAATTAAAAAGTGTATAAACTTCTTTTTTTTTGTCTTTATCAAGATTGACACTCTCGAAGATCAACTTGTCAAACCAGATTTCACTTACTTAAGTGATCTTGGCCAGAAGATGCGACAGGTGGTAGATATGGATTTGTTTGGTTTTGACGTCATCATTGATATAAAAACTGGACAATATGGTATCATTGACATCAATGTCTTCCCAGGTAAGGAAAAGCTCTTTGATATAATTTATATTTCAGACACTTCTTTAGTTCATTTGTTCATTGTCCTTACTTGTAATCTTTCCTTTTATCTATTATATGTATTTATGTACACTGGAACTGTTCACTTTAACACGAATATGAGGGATATTTCACCAAGAGATAATATGTGTTGTTTCTTCTTAACAGAAGATTTGTGACAGAAATTAATTTTGAAATTATCATTTAAAAGAATTTCATTTTTCTTAAAATGAAAATTTAGCATTTCTACTTTAAATTAACAACAGATATAATGTAGGAATTAAAAAAGTTTTCTAAATTTTTTAAGTATGGCAGTCTTTTAGAGAATAAGACTTCATTTCCTTGTTCTACAGTATCTTACTCCATAAAGACAAAACAACCAAAAAAAAATCTGCATAATTTCAAATTCATTAAACCTTTGGCTGTGCTGTAGACGTGCCAGGCCCTGAGAGCTATAGACACATTGGGTACCTCTATATCATAACCTTATTTGTTTCCTTGATGCAGCAATACAATACAATTTTTTATGCTGATTTTAATCTCGGGGCAAAGATAAAAGCTTTGTTATGAGTGAAAAATAGCACTTAGTGGTACGTGTCTGTATTTATAGAGGCTTATAAATGGTATTGATATCCTTCCTTTTACACTGACACGATCCATATATATGTCTCCACTTATCCATTTTTACTTAGAATCTAGATATCTTTATAATTCTAATTCTTATCACAAAATTTAGATATAGAACTTAATTCGTTTTGGAATTAAGGAAATCTCTTCTTTCCCAATCTGTATTTTAGATCCTTTAAAATTCTTATTAGAAAGCTCTGAATTTTTGCGTTAAGTGCATAAAAGTGAACTACCTTGCGGGAATTCTTTACCACGAAGTTATTTAAATCTAGATATACCCTTCAAGTCAAAAGATAAAGACCTTCATTGTTAAAGAATGAAAAATGTTGGGCAAAATTGGTGATTGTAAGTTAGCCTAGGTTGACAAAACAAAGCACTTCAGGAAAATTGAGGAAAGCAATTTGTATTGATTTTTTTATGATTAAGAACCTAGCCACAGTCATGTCTGGAAAGTTTCAAAGGTGTGGGTTGGATATTAACTGAGGAGTTTAAGGTCAAAGCCTCCGATGTCCGCTTTTATATATATAGATTTACTCTTGTACAGAATACGTTTCCTTTTTTTTTCTTCCAATAAATCAAGCTATAATGTAGAAAAATAATCACTTATTCCTTCTTCCTTAAGTGATGTGTTGAGAAAGTCTATTTTGTTTTAATTCCTATTTTTCTTTCCGTGTATTTGTAATTGTTTTACCCAAGGATTTGAAGCAGTTGAAAACTTCTTTGCTGTCTTGCTAGACCATATGTTGGCAGTTTTAGATGCCGGAGACAAAGGGGAGCTCATCAATGGGCACCTCATACCTCATCATCTGGTGAAGGCCCCTGTGAGTCCCAACTCCATCAACTACCTGAACAGTCAACAGCTGCAAAAAAAAGACATTCATTTTAATGGCAAAGGGAGGCCACAAAAAATGTTGTTGTGAAGCTGATGTATATCTTAGTGACAAAAATAAGGGATATAAAGCGCTTTCTATGGAGGAACTGATCTGGAATGACCTACCTTGTGGCAAAAATTCATCTGGAGCTTAATATTCAAAAGATCATTAATTTTGTATTTGTTGTTTTAATCATGCTTGAAAGTTAAAAACCTCAAGTTTCTGTGATTCTCAATTTACATCGTTTAGTTTTAAAAGATGCTGATAATGGGTTAACCTTACTTTGTGAGTAGAAGGAGTTGTTCAATGTAGGTTTTTCGGATCAATAACTTCATCCACTTTTACAAGGCTTATTTTTATTTTAATGTTTGTTACCGGTTTTTTCCTTCTTACGTGCACTATAAATTACATATAGTCTAATCATTTGGAAAAGTACATTACATGTTAGAATGTAATATAGATATTGAAATTGTCGTTTGTCAAAAATGAGTCTCAGAAAGAAATGTGTAAGAGCGGTGTAAGAGGTTTAAGATGAGTGACTAATAATAATATAAACTATGGTGGTATTAGATAAATTAAGAGCAATATTAGATGTGTACTTTGTTGTAATTAATATAGTTATTATTACAAAAATTATCCTCCTCATTTGAATTGCCTGTTATAGGCCTATCTCATCCTTTTATTTCATATAGACTATCAATACCTAGCTTTTTTTTGTTGTAAAAATTATAGAGAAAAAACTCGCTGGCATTGATGTTTTGGGAAGAAAAATGTAATTTGGGGTTTAAGCAAAGAAAAGATGTAGTATGGGTGAAAGGAGTAAAGGCTAAAAAGATATGAAGAAGAATGTGAGATATCAAATGGGAAAATAGGAAAAAGAGAGAGAGAGAGAGAGAGAGAGAGAGAGAGAGAGAGAGAGAGAGAGAGAGAGAGAGAGAGAGAGAGAGAGAGAGAGAGAGAGAGAGAGAGAGAGAGAGAGAGAGAGAGAGAGAGAGAGAGAGAGAGAGAGAGAGAGAGAGAGAGAGAGAGAGAGAGAGAGGGAGGGAGAGAGAGAGAGAGAGAGAGAGAGAGAGAGAGAGAGAGAGAGAGAGAGAGAACGTGCGTGTGTTGGATATATATATATATATATATATATAGTATTTGAGAAGAGGACAACAGTAATGAGTATTAATATTTAACTCGTAGAATTAATACAATGTCTGTTTGATGTGCATTGAAATTTTCAGAGCTTAAAAAATTTGTAAGCCTTTGTTCATAGAAAGGGAACACCATATAGTACATGCATGTATGTCTTCGATTTCATAAGTTCTTACAACCTACACAATATTTTGCAGTGCCATCATAAGTTTGTGCTTCCTACTTTATATAGATGGAACAGGAGATATGACTTCCAGCTATATTTTTTAATTGAATTCTTTAGTTGTGTAGATTTGCTTGCTAAAGGAAAAAAATTTTTTTCAACATATGATTTTTATATTGTTGCTGTTTTTAATTTTCTTTTAAATCTGATATTAGTTGAAACCTGTGATTCTCTGAACTTGTTTCATTAGAGTGGGACAAACGCTTTAATTCTTCTGAGATTGAGACCTTCAGTCACTTGAGTGGGTAACGAAAAATAAGATCATTCATAGGCCCTATTTACTTTGAAATGAATGCGGGCTAAGTAACAGCAATAAGAGATGACATATGTTCTTGGCTAGAAATTGTCAAAAGTGGTGTTCTCAAAGACTGTCATTAACGATGAGAACCTAACATGTTTTTCTAACACATAACTCACTAGGACTGGTTCTCAAGCATATATAAATTAATATTGCAACAAGAGGCAGCATAATTTTTTTTTTACAGATCTTTTGATCTAAGTACAGTCTTACTATGTTCAGAGGTCAGTCATGCAATCACTGAATCAGGTCACTTATATGTCAAAAGGAGAGGTTTCCAGATTTACACTTCATTGGATCTTTACAGATTGAAAGATGATTAAGCAAATTTCAAATTCAGTTTCTGGCTATATAATTAGATGAATAATTGTTCTGCGCAATGTGAACATCAGAAAAAGAAATAAATACAAGTAGCAAAATACCAAGATCACTTGTTAGTTGTAGCTTTTGAGAGACTTGGAGTTCATCTTGACAAAGTAGTTTTTTTAAATAGTTGCAAAAGAAGTATGGAAGGAGGGTGAATGCAGTTTGTTACTTATCATGTGAAACATATGTTATTGTTTGATAACTGTTGATATTGCATAGTCAAATTTCAGTTCCTCACAATTTTTCAAAATACTTCTGTTTGGGACAAAATTTTAAAATATAATTCATTCAAATTAGGGGGTCATAGAAATTTGCATGTTCTTTCTCTCTCACAGTCTTATTTATTTTATTATGTAGGTCTAGAAATTAAGGCTGTTTAACGAAGAATAAAAAATGTGGATAAACTTTATGTGACTGTAAATTATGTGTGTGTGTGTGTGTGTGTTTGTATAATTTTTTTCTCTCTTTCTTTCTCATCCTCTCACTTCCTTCCTTTCGGTTTCTCCCTCCCTTTCTGCCTGTTGTTTAACTCACCAATAGAATCAGTGAATTTCAAAGTAGGAGTAGAAAGATAATTTTGAATACATTAGCCTATACAATAGGATTGATGTCATTTTACTCCTTAATGCTCCCTAAAATTTTTTTACTACACTATTGATTGTTTTTCAGAACCAGGCACGTTTCTTTATTTCTTTCCCAAACAATTTTTGCATTTTTACAGAACTGCAGCAAAAAGTTTATAACATAAAGATATTGCTCAGATAACTGTGAAGCATATTGTGAATTCTTTGTTTTAGTTCATATCTTGCTTCTGTTGGAGCTCAGGAGCTAATAGCTATGTGTCTCTTTTATTTTATTTTATTTTTTTTTTCTATTTTGAAACGGGTTTGAATTAATTCTTGTTGTAAAATTTTTATTTTAATGAATCACAATCTGTGTTACATGTTTAAAGGGTTGAAAAGAGGGCAATTTTCTTTCACTTTTACTTATTATTGTGCATAGATGACCAATATAGATCTGGATCTTGATGTAGTTTTTGTGTTATTTTGATTGTAAAGAACAGAATGCAAAAAATATCTCAAGAACCAGAAAAAAAGCCAACTGCAAATTTTATCCGTAGGATGCTTAAAAGAAATTTCATGTTATGAAGAAAAGAAGAGGCATTTTCTTTGAAAAAAAAAAACAAAAAATTTTCCAGATCAACTGCAAATTTATCTTTAGGATGCTTAAGTTTAAAAAGAAACCGCATGTTATGAAGAAAAGATGAGGCATTTTCTTTGAATTAAAAAAAAAAAAAAAATTTCCAGATTAAATTTCAACAATAAAAACAGAAAAAGCACAATAGACAAAAAAAATCAATTGATTTTTTTTAAAATCCTAAATGACATGCTGATAAATATTTTTTAGTATCCATTGTACATGTATTGTATTGCAAGTTAGACTTTAAAAGGCCTATTCCATGTAGCGTTATGTTTCCGAATTTCTCATTGGATCAATTGTAGAGGAGATTGTGCCAATCTATCTCTCTGCATCCTAGTAAATCCACGTGCAGATATTTCTCTCGATTTGAATTCGCTTTTTGTTGTTTTTTTTTTTGGCCCATGCTGTCGGCAGTCTGCCGTCTACCTTTTTTTTTTTGCCTAGTCATACCAACAAGATATAAACCAAGTTTATCATTGTGTGTTTAGAAAGCCACGATGTCTCTCATTGCGCGACTACCTAAATGATTTGCTTGCACTGCTTGTGCTCATAAATCGTAAGGAAAGGAAAGAAAGAAAGCGGCCAAGAGTATGGATGAAAAGCTGGCTTTTGTAATTTTTTAATCACAAAATCTTTGTTTGCGTTCTCATGGAACCGCCTACTAAATTGTATGAGTTTCTTGAATGCATGCTCACGTTTCATTTTGTCGCTATATTCTTTGGATATAGTTTTTCAAAGACATTCAAATGACTGGTAATATTCAATAAAGTCTGTTACAGAATCTTTTGACCACGTAGCCATGGCTCTAGGCTATAAAAAAACCACACACTAGACACCAAATGTGTGCAGGAAAAAAATATATTGCTGCAGTGGATTGAGAATAGTACTGTAAATTAAAAATAAATTTAAATATGCAGCCAATGAGGGTCCTCATAGCCAATTCCGTTAATTTTGATGCACTGATTTAAAAAATCTAATTTGATTTTAGCTTAAAAAAGTATTTCAATATTTTTAATGGCCAAAATTTTTACCCTGCATGGTGGCAC
Organism: Elysia crispata; assembly: GCA_033675545.1. NCBI lineage: Eukaryota > Metazoa > Mollusca > Gastropoda > Plakobranchidae > Elysia > Elysia crispata. The sequence goes on from JAWDGP010003531.1 coordinate 111,075, forward strand.
ATTTATAAAACAAAGCCATTTCCTGCCCGCATCTACACCCATGGGTCGAAAAATATCAGGCAACACCTGATCTTTTGCAGTTTTTGTACAATCAGATAGATTGACCACTATTTCCTAAATTCCAGGCAACAATTTGTCAGGGAAAACTTTTGTGGCAATAGATTGGTAGATATATCTCTGTGTGGAATAGGCCTTTAACTTTGTATCCACTTTAACCTGCCTATATAATAGCAACAAGTTATTTCAGATGAAATTTTTCTTACTTTGAATATTTCGCTAGCACTAGTAGCTGAACAGACTATGTCCAATCCATCTCTGAAGTAGGCAGTGGGAATTTTTTTTTTTATTAATTTATCAAACATGCAGTTACTTTATATTATACTCTATATATAAGTAATATAAGTATAAGTGTTTTAGGTTTTCAATTAAGAACTTAATTTTTAAATGCAAGGTCAGGAAACTATCACAAAGAAGCATACAGTGGAAACCTCATAATTTGAATTGTATGGGAATGGATTAAATCTTCGAATTACAAAAATGTGTATAACAGAATATGTGACCCATTAAGTGACTGTGTCCTGTGCCTGCAACGAGCAACCCTCTCCTTCCTCGTCCCACGTTGCTATCACTGTATCAGTATCAGTACAGCTTTGCTACTGGCACTTATTTGTTAATGCAACTGCTCCCTTCTTGATTTGTTAGCGTGCTGATCAGCCTTTCTTGGGCAGTGATTAGCATTGCATGTTTCTTGAGAGATGCATGTAGCACTTTTGTGATGCCTTATTGACTTTGAATTAAGAGAATCGAATCAGAAAGACTTAGAAATACAAGTCGGGATTCTAACAAAACCAAAGAGAAAAAAATAACATAACTTCTAGCAAAATTCGGTTTATGAGAAATATGAATAATCAAACTTCAGTTTTTGAGGTTTCCACTGTAATTATTTTCCAACCCAAACACATGAGGGCACCTCTGAACATGTGATTGTTTTATTGGAAATATCTCTTTTGAGATGTCATAGTATTGTAAGTCCCATTACTTTTGTTGTTTTAATGATTTTTCCCTAGTGTGCTTTAACTTTTTAAAATTTTTGTAAGTCAGGGAGAATATGGAAACCTATATGAGTAATGTGCGATTATGAAATTTGTACACGTGCATTCACTGTAAAATTGATACTTGCATGCTGACAATGCAGCTTTTTCACCGATGTTACTATGCAAATCGTGAGATTTTTTTTTTGTAAATGTAAAACTGTGGGTTTGAAAGGTTTACAGATTGCCCCATTCAACTTTTTTTTCTCTATGAATGCCTTCTAGTTCTATAGGTTGAGGCACTGCTCGTGGCAGCCATATTATGTGGAAAAAATTTGCTTTAGTAAGATACTCAGATAGCAATGTCAAGGATGCCCATAGTCATAGCATTGGTTATCAAACCTTTTCTCCTCTAAGATCATCAAAACTTCTATGTAAAACAAAGCAATTACTTTTCTCTCAGTTTTGTGTCCAACCATGCTGTTTCCTCATTAGCTCATGAATTATCAAATTTTGCGATTTAGAATGGTGGCAGAAGTGACTCAATTTAATTTTTGCTGTGTTCAGAAAAAAAATCAATGGCTGTTTGTGACACATGTAGTACTCTTGAGAAAAATGTCTTAAGATTGATTTAGATTTAGGCTTGGATTTGACAGACCTTGAAGCCGTCAAGAATGGAGTGTTGTTTTATCAAGCATTGAAATTTAAGAGGTATTAGATAAAAACAAAAAATTTAACTGCCAGACTTTAGTACTTAGTTTGTCTTTTTAATTTAGTATGGTCATTTGGGATGCTCAAGAATTGCTGGAACTGATACAATGTATCTGATAGGACATCTCTTACAAATGGGTTCTTAAAACCCTGTAAGTCTCTGGATGAAAGCAACGAATAAAACTATATGAAACCATGACATTTTACAGTGTGGGAGTGTCTGTGGGTTTTTCTTTTTTATGAAGAGGGGTGAGTGCTTAGATTAAACTATGTGTTTATAACTTGAGTGTGAGTGGTTTTTTTTTTAGGGGAGGGGTGAGTGCTTAGATTAATCTATGTGCTTTTAACTATCTTATTTTATTAACACATTTGCTAATCTAGGGCACTTATTTTTTATGTTTACACAAAATTAATTTCCTATTATTTTAATGATTATTGATGCATTATGTTTTTGTACTTTTTCTCATGCCTGGTTTGTTCGCAAAGTTGCCATGATATCTAAATTGAATAATAAAACAGTATGCAACAAAGTTTGTTGGTAGAATTTCTTGTTTAAATTTTTTTGAGGTTCATTTCATGCCTCTTTTATTCCAATGAAAGTCCAGATTTTTAGAGCCTGTCACTATATATTTTTTTGTCATTTATTTCCTTCCTTTCCTTACATTTTGTTAATTCCCCTTTTCGCAATACAGTAGAAACCTAAAAAATCGAAGTCTGATTATTCGAATTTTTCATAAACCGAATTTTGGGAGAGGATAGGTTATTTGTTTTTCTCTATAGTTATGTTAGATTTGGACTCATACTTTGAAGTCTTTCTTGTTCAATTCTCTTAATTCTAAGTTATTAACACTCTTTTGTAAATCGAGTCGTTTTAATTCATTCCAATACCATTCGAATTTACCTTTTGGGGAAGTCATTTTGAAATATGAAAAAAAAAAAAAACCTTACCAAAACTGCACTGTAAGAAAATTTTTCTTTGCTTCAAAATGTAAAAACTGGCAACCTTCACCTGGAAAATCCAAAATGTTCATGCCAACAAAGATTAAAAATGATCAATAATAACAATTTACAATGGAGTCCAAATAATTCGAATCCGGAAAGTTCGAATTTTAGGATTATTAGAAGTCGATTAAAAAACCCGAATATTTATTTCTCTCTTTAAGCTCTATTAAAAATATCAGTTAGTTCAAAGTCGGAAAGAATGATCCGTTTAATTCGAAGTCATCGTGGCGTTTTTGTTTTTTTTTTATTCTGAAAGCAATCTTCCTAGTTTGTAAAACAGACAAAGTGGTGCCAATTGCTATGCTCCGCGCGGCAAGCGATTCTGTGAATGTGTGTGTTCTGTCTGCCTACATTACAGGCAGGAGTCTGCAGTAAAAGAGACTGGGCTTGGCCTAGGGATCAGGTGTGGATGCTTCGTAGACTGATAGAGGAGGGTAGTGGTTGTACCACACGCGGTGATTGAACTCGACGTGTGGTCAGCGTGTGCGATGTTACCTGGTTGCACATTGCTCAATGTAATTTTGATAGTGGCTCTGTGCCGGCCTGTCATAGATCTAGATCTAGACCTGGCTTTGTTTGGGAGGGTCTTCTCACTTGATCTTGATTACGATACATGGGGCAAACTTGGGTTACATTATACATGTAATCATCTCTGTTAGCTGTGTATATGTATGTGTGGTAACTTTTATAACCTAGCCTAGGTCTACAAAGCTGCTGGCTTTCAGACCGTGAAAGCACTTTGTAGCGCTCGCTCACTTTTTATTATTTTAAGCTGTACTCTTTACATTCAGTGAAATCAGTTTCAATTTAGACAATATGGCATTTTCTCTTTCAAGTCAAAACCCTTCGAAGCGAAAAAACAAAAGCCTAAGCATTGGAAATAAAATCAAATTGCTTGAAGAGGTGGATAAAAAGGTTTTGCCAAAGAAGGAAATTGCTTTGAAGTTTGGAATTCGCAGTCGCCCCCCCCTTTGTATATGTGTAACATTCCTGATCTGTCATCCACATTTTCTCCTCTTTTTCTCTATGTATCCTGATAATTCGAATTTCGGATAATTTGAAGTAACCTTTTTACCCGAAGACTTCGAAAAAACCAGACTCGACTGTAATTTCTCTGATCAAGTATGTGCCATATTTGAGGGACCATTTTTTTAACACACACACATATATATATATATATATATATATATATATATAGATAGATAGATAGATATATACTTACAAAATTTTATACTTTTCAAGCAAAACCTTTGTTTTTGGAAGTCTGCAGGAATTTAATCAGAAGGCTACTTTTCAAACTGAACAAAACACAACACATTTTTAGTTTAGGGGCTGTTCAAATATGATATCACGCATGGAGGGGGGGGGGGGTCTACAAAAATGTGAGGAAGGGGGGGAGTCTCATGGAAAAGTGATATCACACCTTTTAGCCTATTACAGTGTATTAGAAATAGATTGAAAACTAAGATTTTTTTTAAAACAATTCAAACTAACTTTCATTTATCTTCTTTAATACATTCCAGATCTATATTTCCTTCCAGATGATCACAAATTTGGGAGCCAACAATTTTGTCTTTGTAACTTGAATTTATCAATGCATTTTACTATTTCGAACTAGTCTAACATTTAACATATATGTGTCTTATGTGTCGAATGTGTGATATCACAGGGGGGGGGGGGTCTGGCAAAAATGTGAGGAAGTGTGAGAAGGGGGAGGGGGGTGCTGAAAATCTCCCCAAAAAGTGTGATATCATATTTGAACAGCCCCTTACCCATGACAGATAAATTTAAAATGACTGCCTCCCAAATTAAATTTACTTTGTTTTTCTGAATACCTTGGCAATGGAATTGCCGAGATGAGAATTGTCTGTAAATTCATGAAATTCCATATTAGCCATGTGATTTTCCATAAATCCTGGCCTAGTGCCTGACACAGTAAGATTTAACTTTCTTCACATAGATATCTCAAATTTTACAGAAAAAGAAAAAGCGAAAGTTAATTGTATGAGTGCAAGATTTCTCCCTCATTGAGGAACAGTCTGCAATAGGATAAAACCAGGCAATATTGTATCTATTTTCCCAACCAGCCAATCTTTGCAAAAAATTATCTTCTAAGTTCTACAGTATGTCTGTCAGATTCATCTTTTTGTTTTGAAGTTTATTTGAGGACATACCAAGCGAGAGGCTGGCTCCAAATAGAGATGCAACTAGTTTTGATTAAATTTACTTCTTTCTTTCTTTTTTTCTTTAAATTATTATTGGAGGGAAACACTCATCTAACATAGGCCTCAACAACAAATGAATGACCCAAAGTCTTAGCTACCTAAAGAATATGCATGATGATAAAAAGTGGCTTTGTCAGGAAAAAAATTGATAGTTGCAAACTATGCAGCTACATTCCAAAAAATGACAAACCATACAGTTGCAATGCTGTAATTTTCTCTAAAGAAAAAGTGAGTACCTTTAGCTTTAACTGGAAACAAATTCAATTCCATTACATTGTATTTCAATGCAATGAAACAATTTGCAGATAATCTCCAAAAATGATATTAAAACTATAAAAGGGTTGCCTTGAAAACTATTAAGTAAACCTGATACTAATGCTCTAAAGATCTATTCAGAACAAAAACAAGATTAACACTATAGTTCTCATGCAAATTGTTTCAGTGTTTTTAGAGAGGAGTTATTAGATAGAACTGCATGAAATAAACTTGATTGAAAAAAAGCTTTTCCATTTCAACTGCCTTTATTAAGAACATTATGAATTGTTTATATGCAGTGGCTTTTGAGACTTTACATCATCAATTTTAACTTTCAATGGGCAGATATATCTGCTTCAGAATTTTTAGCCCCTTTTTTACATCTGGCATAGTTTTCAATAATTAACTTTCATTCCCAAGCGTTTATCTTGATGTTAGGTGGACATAGATAAATGAAAATTACAAAAAATGAAACAAATCTACAAATGTTCAAAGTAACTATAAATAGCAGAATCAGTTGCAATAACAACTTACATGGGATAAAAAATGTAAGGAAACAAATTTTTATGCAAGTTATATTATTTTTCTTAACACACTATCTTGCTCGAATTAGATATTTCAAAGTTCTGTACAACTGCACTTTATTTTCCATATATAGTACAATTAAAAGAACTCATTTGCATTTATAACATCAAATAAATCAATGCTAGTGGGTTATATTATAAATCAGCAACATTATCAACAGTGCTAGAAACTGTAAGAATACTTCCTGTTAGTGTTTGCCATGCTTATAGGCACTCTAAAGATGTTTCATTACTATTTTATTCTGATAACATCCAAATAAATTTAGTTTCACAAATCCAAGAGTTATTACATAAGCAAAAGTGAGTTTCAAGTAGAATGGGATAAAAATGTGATTAAAAAAAATTGCACGACATTGCTTAATCTCAATTATAATTCTTTCTTTTTTTTGGTTTGTTTGTACAAGTATGGTATGTATGTAACTGATTATTCAAGGAATAACATTTTCCTCTATATTCATAAACATTGAAACATGCAATGTATGTAACACAACAGATTGATTTGATACATTTCAAGATGCAAAATTTAATAATGGACAATGAAAAGACTGAGAAAGTTTGATAATCTAAAGCATTGTCACAATATCAATATATACAAGCCTGGTATAAGAGTTTCATTTTTAAAAATGTAACATCTGACAATTTTTGTGACTCCAAAAAACAGCAGATAAATCCATGGAAGCAAGCATTAAGGTGTTGTTTAAAACTTTCAAGACAGTTGTCTTTTAATTCTACCACTGTTCTTCAAAAGGACACTTTCCAATAAAAGACTACAGTTGATCAAAAATAAGTTTTAATATCTTCAATGGATATGGTTTTGATCTGAAAATATATTTTAAAATCTTTTAAAAAAAAATAAGCATGATAGAACAGTTGTAGTCATACAGTTCTTCAAAATTTATAACCATAATTAAAAAAAACACTTTCTTACTCCTCAATCTTGCTAAGTATTCCTCTTTAATTTCAACTTTCCTTTTTTAGTTTATGCCACTTACGTGCTCAGTTGCTTTATACTATAGACAGATTTTTGTTACCCATAATTCTATGCCCCACGTGTTTTAACTCTTAGGAGGAAAGTCAATATTCCTTATCACCTGTGGGGTGACCTATCACGCTTGTCTGGTCTGTCACTGTTGCTGCTGCTACCCTCCCGGCGAGAATGAAAACCTCTATCTGATGAATGGCCTCTATTTTTGTAGTCTCCCCCACCCCATCCAGCGTGATTGCCATATCTGTTCCTGTCACCGTGAAACTCATCACGATGCCCACGCCATGCTCTGTCCCCTGCACCGCGATGATTGTAGCCACGATTACCTCCACGATGTCTCCACCTATCATCCCTTGCACGACGGACAAAAAAATCCTCAATACAGGGTGGCCTTGACCATATGTCTGACATCTCCACAGTTTTTAGATAGTCTGGATCTTCATCTGTGTAACGGTGACCAAACAAAGCATTTAATACGTCAATGTTTAGAGAGTCCTCAGAATCACAAGAAGGATTTGCAGCTTGTGAAGAATTTCCTCCACCAGAGCCACCTTTAATATAATAAGCATTACTCAAACTCAAAGAGTCTCCACCATCATTCAGCTCTGATCCAACAATCGCAATCTTGGCCTCAGCTGCTATATCCTCCAAATCAGACATAACTAGTTGCTGAAATGAAGAATATCACCAAATATAAAATTTAGCATCCAGGGAAAAAAAATTTGATTAAACTGATCCTTTTTTTTCTGACAAGCATTTTCACACAAAAATCTGATTTTTTTTTACCTCAAAGATTAGAGATTCACAGTGGTGCAACCAATCCACAGACTATGTATTCCTACAACTTGACAACTATAAAATTCAAAAGTCAAAAGTTTCATTGTAACTCACAATATAATGCTGAAAAGAACATAAAGATTAAAACAAGAAAAACTGAATGTACTCAAGAGCCTTTTCATGGTTCTTGAATTTGGACTGTTGTTTACAATTAGTCAAAGTATCCTAAAGCAAACTAATTAAAGCAAGGTAATTCACATGGTTAAGTTCCTCATCCATCTATTGATCACACACACACACATATATATATATATATATATATATCATGAACTGGCTTCTCAGCTGATACCAATAAACATGATTACAATCAAAGAAGCCATTCAATTGTATAAAATCTACTTTAGAGCCACTCATCTATGAAGCTATCAAGATGGGTATTAATGGCAGGCTGAAATATTCTCAGACAAATCTACTTGAGTATCGCAAAGACTTGTCTTTTTAAGAGCACCAGCAGAGTAAATCCAACGCCATCTCGTCAACGTTCCAGGATTGCGACTGGAATGTTGACTTACTGCATAACAAACTGTTTACAACCCTCCTGTGCCTGTTCCAGCACTGTTGTGATGTATTTTGCTGACTTCTATCCAAGCGAAACATGTCGGCCCAGATATTGACCATATTATATTGTTTAAAAAAAGAGACCTTCTTTTAGTAAGATCTTGAGTTCATAGAATCCACCGGACCAAGCACAGCAATTGAAAATTTAAACAAAAACAAATTGCCAGGACCAGATGGACTCACAAGTGAGTTTTATCAAGTGTTCCAAGAGCAACTAATCCCCATACTAAAAAGAGAAGTAGACCAGGCAATAGAGAGAGGAGAAACACCAGGGCAGATGAAGCTATCATATATAACGCTACTTCCAAAGGATGCGAATAACAGGACGGAAGTCAGCAAGTATAGGCCAGTCTCACTACTCAACACGGATTATAAAATAATAAGCAAAATGTTAATTACAAGGCTGCAAGCAGAAATGTATAAGCTAGTTCACGAAGACCAACAGTGCGCAGTCAAGGGGCAAAAAATACAAAACCCTCTCCACGACATCAGGGAGATCATAACTTACTGAAAAGTCAAAGAAATACCAGCTAGAATACTAAGCCTAGATCAAGAAAAAGCCTTTGATAGGATGTCCCACTCATTCCTGCACAAAGTGTTGGAAGCTAGTAACTTGAGTGAGTATTTCCGGGAATGGATTCAAATCCTATATGACAATCCCTGTAGCCAAGTAATAGTATATCAGGAAATAAGTGAAGCTTTCAATCTAACAAGATCGGTAAGACAAGGGTGCAGCTTGTCTCCTTTACTCTATGCAATTATATTAGAACCTTTATTAGAAAGCATAAAGGCAAGACAAGAAGATTAAAGGAGTAGTCATACCGGGAGGAGGAGAGCAAAAAAGTAAAGCATTTGCGGACGACACTATGATGCTAGTATCGGAGGATGGCGCCACAGCAAAATCATAAAAAATTTGACGATTTTGGGGTGGCAAGCGTAAATAAAATCAGCATAGGCAAAACATGAATCATGAATATAGGCCTGGACAACAACAGGAAACCTCCTCCACTAAACATCAAAGTAGTTAAGAAATGAAAATATACTGATTGCAGACTGGGAATAATATAGAACAAATAAGCCCCCTCCAATTAGTCCAAAAGGAACACATTAGGGATTAAATTCTCCGGGACGCCTGATAAACATCTAGATTGAATCGAATAAACTCTGACATAGCTCTCTCTTCTTTCCACATAGGTAACAGGATAGGTAACAGATAGAAGTAGAAGACTTGTTATTAGGTACCACAAGCTGATTTTTCAATTCAAAGCTAATGTCATTTGATTTCTCTATGTGGACAGCACTATTAAAAACGAGGAGAACACAAAAAAAAATTGTTTTTAATCGGACAGTAAACAAAAAAAGTTACGCCATTTTAAAAACAGCAAAATTGAGTTGCTTTTAAGCACTAACGCAATGTATTCCATGAAGCCATTTTTGTCCAAATAAACATCTGAGGGCTAAAATTTCGGTGATGATGCAGAGGCAATACATATGGTAATCAATAAAAAAATTTTGCAAGCTTTCCCTAATAAAATGAAGAAGTTACATATCCTCAGACTTGAGAAAAATACAGATTTAGCACAAAAAAAAAGCGCGCTATCTGTGACAAACTTCGGTTTCAGACACTTTTCTCCAAAAAAAAAAGCACCTGATATGCCTCTTGCTATCTTTTTCTCCACCAAAATATCACATAGTAAAAGCTCATTTTTTTCAGGACTCTGACTCCCAATTTAAAGAGGGTTTTTTGGCCTGAAAAATGGCTAGTATGCAAATTTCGCCATTTGGAAGAAAAAACCCTTATGCCATATGAACAAAACACTGTACGTGCCATAAAATCATCATGTTTCAAGATATTGTGACCAAAATACCACAGTATATGTATTTTTCAATGCAGAATCTGAATTTCACATTATTTTTCGGCTTAAACAACTTTTTAACCTGTCAAATGCTCAAGAAATCTAATATTTGAACAATTGATTATGTCATGGAATAAAAAAAATGTTTTCGGGCCTCTTTTATTAGTTGAAACTACACTTAATTGAAAAATGTTTTGCAAAATATACCCTTTTCAGTGTCTTTAATGATTTAATCATCTCAATCAATTTATGTTATGTTAATTTCCTTTTAATGTTAATAACAGTAAAAATTTATAATTTTAGTAGACATCAAACTAAAAAAAAAATGCCAATGCCTATGGAATTTTTAGTTACATTACGCAGGTTTTGCTGTTAGATCTAGATTCTAGATCTAGCTTGTGAATCTTAGTGAACTAGATTAAATAAAAGCTCATCCACTGTGTAGATTAAGAAAACTTATTATTAGAATCTATCTTTTCCATGACTTTTATTTTTTTTTCTCTCTGAATGGTGGACTGAAACGAAGTGCATTGAGTGAGGCTTGAATTATCCTAATAGTCCTATGTTGGTGTAAGACTCCGACAACCGTCATATTTACAGAACGAAATGTTGAAGTTTTGACGGTACCTGAGAAAGACAGCATTCAGGGCCCCACTTTAATACTAGAAGCCGACAAACGACGACATTCTAGATCTACTTGTCGGAGTCGAGAACTGAAAAGCGATCGAGTCTTTGCATGCGCAAGCATGCCAGTCGTATCAATTTTGAACACATATTAACACATTTTAATTTTACCATATGGAATTAAATACATATATAGCTTTTTGAAGCATATATATCAAGGATTAAAGGATAGAATCATTCGAAAAATGTTCGTTTCCATCGAAGCACTAGCTGTTCCCGGGGGCGGCTGATCAAGCCCTGGAACACCGGGATCTGCCATTGCCGAGTGAGGTGAGCTAGCTTGGGTCTAAAAAATCTCGGTGCCGGGTCCAATGAAACGTTTATCGTTTCACCATCGAACAGGCTATCTTGACTATTTGATATTGTTTAAAAAGGTGATAAATTTATCTTTCTATTGATACCACTTTCACCAATAAATCGTATTTAGAAGTGACAAAATTTTGCGAGGAAAGTTTTCACTCGCTTGCTACACCCCCTTCCCTTTCTTTCTCATTCACGAAAGTGGTACCAAACGAAATCTAGTGATCTCCCTTACATCACATTGAAAACCGTGGCCCGATACGATAATTCTAAGCCAGGCGATATTAGTTTTATTAAAGACTATTGCAAGAGTCGTGATCTCGCCCACGACGCGGGGCAAGGCAAACATGCAGTAAAACTAGCAATTGGGTCTTCGGGTCCGGAGAGATTACAACTGTTCTAGTTTAACAGTAAATTTAATTTTTACACAACAAAAGGAAAAAGAATTAAAGAATTTATTGGTATAATTTTTGTTTACGAGGACCAAACCATTCAAGAGTTACGGACCATTGAAAATGGTCAATATTGAGTGTGTCTAGGTCTAAGCGGTCGCTTTCAACTGCTCTAGGCGGGCAGCTTGTGGTACCTACTGTTATCTTTAGACCTAGCAGTCTCTAATAGAATAGGAATAGTCTACTAACAGCTAATAATCCAACAGATCCAACGACCCACCCCGCATAACCCTCCATGGCCTTAGACTTTGAGTAGTCGATAAGAATAACTTAACATCACTAATTTGCCACCATAGGGCGGAGACATTTTTGGTAGGGAAGGTGGCAAGGTCGGCCCACTTTGGGCTGGAAATGTGTGGAGTGCCTCCCTCATGACTCATTGGAGCAGAGGTCATTAGAAATAGAACTAGAATAGCGCACTAACATCAACTAAAACTCAAGTTAACTGAGACATGGTCAATTCTCCAAGGAGAAGGGACAAGTGCCACAGTCCCCTAACATTAAAACTAGGTAGAAAACCCAACTAGATCTAACAGCCCAACCCAAAGGAATGAGTGGAATGTGTGATCACCCTGACCGACCAAAACAGTTGGATTAACAACCCAAAGGAAACCCAAATAATACAAAACCCAACCTAATAACCAAAGTAAGAATGAAAGTAACGAACCCTGTTCAAACCAACCGGGTCACTCAATAGAAAAAAAAATAAAATAATAAATAACAGGCACACGGAATAGAAGAAAAAATATAATAAAATAAAAATGCATCTAGGAACTTCACGTAAATCTAGATTCTAGCTCATGCCAAAAGTATCAGCTTACGATGGTCGGAAAGTTTACCAATGCGATCGTACTACAATCTAAATCTAGAAGTAGAACTCTCTAGTCGTCTTCTCTTGATCAATTTTTGAGGTGTTTTTATTTTTATATCTTCATTTACATTTGGAAAATTCTTGAAATCGTTCTGACTCTGCTTTTTTTTTCAAATTATTTTTATTATTTATTTATTTTTTAGATGAAGGCTTGCTTTCATAGTTCATGCAATTTAGAGATGAATTAGAGGTGCAGCTTCAACTCATGTTTTGAAGAGTTCAAATGCCTGTAGTCAGAGTTTTGTGGCATATTGTTGACGAAGAGTCAAAAATATTATGCTCATAATGTCGCGTCGATGTAAATCTGTTTTTATTCATTGTTCAAGAAGTTAAAAGTACATATGCGCCTCCCAAATGAAGCATGCATAATTGTGTATCTGTGCTTAAAATGTACGTTAGTAATCGAGCTTAGTAGATCTGCTGATAAAAGATCTGCAGATGGAAAAAAAAGTTATAAATTTATATTCCTGGCAAAACAATAATGATACAATGCGAGCTCTTCCAAATCAAAGAACACTAATATTTCTTATAAGCACATAATCTGTGTAAATAGCTTCTAAAGGCACAGTAAGCTTATTTGTCATAAAGGAGTGAACCGATAGTTTCTTAATGCGCAAAATGTAAGATGCAATGGATCATGAATGAAACCAGCTGTCTACTTAATTTTTTTTCTTTTGTACTTGAATTTTAAATAGAAGTCCAATTTCACTTAAGACATGTTTTTCTTTTTTTATTACATCTATCCAGATGCTTCGTAAATCTGATTAAAAAAAGATTAAAAATGAGTTCACTTACTTTTCTGTGTAAGTTGCAATGTAACATTAAATTACAGAAACTGATATATTGCTAGTAAAGGCAATGTCAAAATGGTCTGCCGCTCTCGTCACGTTGCTTGTTTTTTTAAGTGCCGGTACCAGGGTAAAGTTCTTATGTTTTCAATTTCTTACTCCATTCCGATATAGTTATGAGTCTGATTAAGAACAAGATATATGTGCGAAATTAAATTTGACAAAATAGATATGCCACATAGCTGGATACTATGTGCTCTTTTTAACAATTACAAGCAATGAGAACTTGAGAGTACGTAAAGCAATTATTTCGTGAAAGAATATTTTTTACTCCCATAGTGGCGTATTCTGTAATCTTGAATTCGTGCAGATTTAAGAATTGATTTGGGCATACGTTGTTTTGAAATGGCTCAGGTTCTTGAAGGCTGATTCATAGTACCCTGGCATACGTTTTTTTATTTACGTTATATATATATATATATATATATATATATATATATATATATATATATATATATATATATATATATATATAAGGAATTAAGCTAGAGAGCTGAAACTTACATCACATTTTGTTACTTCTCCACATAGTCACCCTGCATATCGACACATTTCTGCCACCTTTCTTTGACCTTCAAAAGTCCATTGATCTGTGCGCTGGAGCATTGTCATGAAGCAAAAGAATTCCTTTTTGCAGCTTCCCACGGCTTTTCTTGCCCAAAGTTGATCGCAATTTTGCCAACAAAGCTGAATAATAGTTTCCAGTGATTGTATGGCCCTGTTCTAAATAGTCTGTCATGATAATGCCATCTCCGTCCCAGAAGCAGGACAGCATAACCTTTCCCATCCAAGAAAAGCCGTGGGAAGCTGCAAAAAGGAATTCTTTTGCTTCATGACAATGCTCCAGCGCACAGATCAATGATGGCAGTTCACACATCGATGCAGTGTGGGTTCAAAATTCTCCTTCATCCACCGTATTCACCAGATCTAGCACCATCTGACTTTTTCCTTTTCCCAAGTCTGAAAAAACATCTGAAGGGACAGCGTTTCCATAGCAATGAAGATGTCATATCTGCAAAAGAAGAATGGTTTGAGTCCCATCCGAAGTCATATTACGCTCAAGGACTTTTGAAGGTCAAAGAAAGGTGGCAGAAATGTGTCGACATGCAGGGTGACTATGTGGAGAAGTAACAAAATGTGATGTAAGTTTCAGCTCTCTAGCTTAATTCCTTCATAGTTAGGGTAAAGACTTATTGAACTCCCCTCGTATATATATATATATATATATATAGCATTGAGAGGCAAACCATTTCGATATATGGGCTTAAGCATTCAATTACATGGACCATGTTAGGTAATAGTGAAAAGCAAACATGAAATGAAACCATCCAGATTGCAAATTCAAAATTACGTGTGGAGGTATTTGTTCTATAATGAAAAAGATTTTGGTTTAACTTTGAGTATACTTTTGATGCCCTCTCGATGCAATGATGTCACCATATCAAAGGACCCAAAATCTTAGTGAGTTTGGTAAAGGCTAGACGGATAAGAAGTAAAAAAAAATTAATAGAAGTTGGTCCAAGGATTAGATAAGACTCTAAAATGGACTTGAAAGAGCTTTGAAGAATAAGGCATATATATATATATATATATTACTAGGCTTACAGTAAAAGACAATAATTATAATGGTAAAACCAAAACTGTATTTGAACGCATTTGCTCACCCGCCTACAATTACCTTTACCTCCCCAAACCCTGAAAGCAAACGAAAGGGGGCAGAGTCGCTCATATAACAATATCAAAGACTTATCGTTGAAAGTGAACATTAACTAATTCTTCCTCTGCCTTCGGTATCATTAACTGATCCCGTCCTAAGATGTAAAACAATTGTCCGCCTTCAGTATATCTTTGCCGGGCTCTCAGGCTTGCTCCTCTCTTCAAGCCACACTTGGCGTCAGGCGTCCTCAAAGTAAGATCAGTTGTGAAGGGTGCACACCAAGGTTTGTTCTATCACACCAACGGTGGCATCGTATTGATTCCACTAATTAGGTGCCAGTTGAGACCACAATGATATGTTAATGTTCTGAGTGACACAACCAGAACAGCATAGTTTGAATAAATTATTGATCTGTTAAGGCTATGGTGCCGCCAATTTTGTAAATTGTGTATTTTCTTCTAGCCATTGCTGATGATAATAATAGTAATAATAGTAATAATAATAATAATAATAATAATAATAATAATAATAATAATAATAATAATAATAATAGTGTTCCTCTATGATTATACCGCAAAAAAATTGGAATTCACTTCAAAATAAAAGTTGACTTTTCGGTGAGCTTCCAATAATGTGGAAATATATGCCACTTAATTGTGTAATTAGTTTTGTAGGCTGCAAATGAATTATAAAAGTTATCTTGAGCCCCCATCGCTTCTCTTGCGAGGACCTTTTTCACAAGTATAGGTTTTACTATGAAATTTAAGCAGCCGCCTTTGAAGATAATGTAAATATCATTGTTGGTGCGGTTCAGAATATGATGATTGGTTCTCACAATGTTGCTGTAAAACAAAAGATAGCCCTGAAATCCATGTCACTTAAAACCTCATCTTCTTTAAGCTTAGGGTAGGCCCTACTAATCGGGGCAGCTATTATAATACAAACCTTTTAAAAACCAAAACCCATTTACATTAATGGATCACTCAAGAAACGGAGCAAAATGTATTCGCGTTGAAAGATGTCGTGTCGATTCAAATGTTTTCATAATGTATTTTGTCGGTTATATAAACATTATAGTAATAAATTAATAATAATTTTACTATCAACACTTTCCAACGATATTCAACCCCACAATACAATGTTGTTTAAGATGCTTGCAGATTTTGTGTAAGAAAACAAAAAAAATAACATGCACACCATTTTGATTTGCTACGTCACAAGTTTAATTATGACGTCATGTTACAAAGCAACTAGATTTTTATTGGAAGCGGACATATTGTTTTGAAAGTTTATCAATAATGAAGCCTGTATGTATCATCCCAGGTTTGTAAAGTTCAAGGGTAAGGCTACTCAAATACCACCGGTCAAACCTGGCTGGGACCTGTAACTTTCTTGTCTATTCAACCCGGTACTTGGGCAAATAGACGTAGAAGCATTGCCATCTCAACCCAGCCCAGTTCGTGCAATAGCCAAATTTACCCTGCCTCTGTGACCGGGGTTGATCGAACTAGTATCTAGGCTAGTGAGAGAACCCCAAGTCTGTCAAGATGCCGGTGTTAAACATGACCGATGGGTTACCCATCTCAGAAATAACGTTGCATCGAGGAGAAACGGGTAAGTCAATCACCCGAAATACTCAAATAGATATTGCAAACGTCCTTGATAGGTCTTAGACTTAGATCTGGAATCTAGATCAAGATCTAGATCTAGATCTAGTAGTATATTACTACTTCCAGTTCTAGTTCCAAGCTAATAAAAGACATGATTCTACCAGATGGAGATCTAGACGTCTAGATTCCTATCGAGTTTCGAGATTGTAGATTTTTAATGCTTAGCTTAGACATCAGATTTTTATTAAATCTATTTGTATCTATTTATTTTAGATGGTGAGTACAATCAATCAAACCATGATATAAATGACTTATAATTATAAAAAATAGTTAAATAGTCTAAATTTGTGCATACAGGATCAACAGGGCCTGTACAATTTACAAAGAGAAAGATCCGCCAGCTATCCCTGGTTTCTCTCTCTCTCTCTCTCTCTCTCTCTCTCTCTCTCTCTCTCTCTCTCTCTCTCTCTCTCTCTCTCTCTCTCTCTCTCTGGCAAGATAGATGCTTGATCACTCATCTAGGTCAGCCAGTACTGGCAGTAGCCTATAGATGCCCTCAGAACAAACATTCCCCCTTTCTCCCTCTTTTTTTTTTTTCTCATTTTTACTCTTTCAAAACACTTCTTCCTGAATTGAACATTTTTCCATTTCAGTATCATTATATGGATTACAATTGGAGCTTTAAGTCCAAAGTAAGATAAAAATGGGATAGAACTTAGGATTGGGTACTTTAGTTTCGTGTAGGATGTACGATGCTGTAGATTTTTGGTAATTCATTCTTAAGAAATGATTTACACTTACTTGAGACATTAACAAGTTTTATGTGGCAAATATTAGCCTGTTAAAAAATTTGAATCAAGAGTGTTTTCAGCTCATCATTTCTTAATAAACATCATTTACCTTACCCATTCGGAAGTCCTTCCAAAAATTGTGTTTAGAGTGTTGATGACTTAATTTAATTGTAAAAATTATGGAATGTGCCAACAATTTATATAATTATTGTACCTTGTAAAAATAAGTCATCACATGCCATGCTGTGGGGTATCATAAATTGTGAATACTTCCTTCCACACTTCTTGCCCTGAAAGCCACCTTAAGGAACTCCCATTTCAGTGCTGTCTGATTCGCCTTCAAGTTTAAACCATCCAATTAGGAAAAAAAGCAAAGATTCAACTTAGTCTGTTTCATGTAGAGAATAATAATACTAGTAAGAGATATGGTTTAAAGAATTTTTTTTATAAATTAATTAAAACTTAATAAAAGAAAGGCAAAGGAATGAGTTAGGAGAATTTTAGAAGCTGTGGTCAGAGTCATTTATTCAATTTATGAATCAGCTACCGTAGCCAGTTAGCTTCTGAACATGACACTTGGTAAAACAATTGTACAGTGTATATATTATATATTGTTGTTTATAGCAAAGCATCTAGACTGGCTTATAGAAATTAATATTGTTAAAACAATGCAAACTTTGGGCTTGTTTTGCCACCTTAAATCCTAATCGTTTTATGGTTTGTATTTATGAGAAACAAGCTTTTGAAGGGAAGTGGATAGAACAAGACTTTTTCAGTTTATATCAGAGCTCACTGGAAGAAAAAAATTGGAATCTGGATCAACAAAAAAAGTAAAACAGATAAGTGGTCAGTTTAGGATTGGGAGGAAAGTTAGTCTCATTTAGAGCAAGCAAACTCTTAAGTTTTTATTAAATCTAGATCTCTAGTCTAACTGACTTGGTAAAGCTTCCCTAAACTAATGCCTCAACACTTTCTTCTTTTTTTTTTTAAAACTGTACACTACAGATACAATTAAATTTGAGCAGTCATATAATAAGCCAAGAGAGTGGTGGAAGCAGTCATATACTAAGCTGGTAAAGAATTGCCCACTGATTTTGTCAGGCATTTGACACATTCAAGGTCTCAAACAACTTAAGACACTTGTTCAACAATAATTCCCACTTTTAAAAACAATGATAGCTCATGAACATCACCAAAAGTAAACTCAAAAGCCTGATACCTGTTCTTATCACATCCCCAACACAGACTTTTATTGATGATCACTGTATAGTTTTTCTTATTTGGCTTTCCACTGACAAGAGTCGGACCTGGAAATAGGTCAGTTTGGTCTGTGATATTGCAAGCACTTTACTTTAGACCCAGCAGGATTATCAGCTGCATTCTACATTTCAAGGAATACTGGGACAGTAATCATTTCAATTCCTGCTGTCAGCACTCTGCATTGGGGATGAAGGAGTAAGACAAAGATGAAAGGAAGGACCATGTGGTAAATTCACAAATCTTGAGTCCTTTTCTTTTGCTTTTCGATAGCAGTCAGCTCTAAAAATGCTCTGGTACTTGTGTTTTTAGACCCTTTATTATGCCTGAGGAACAATCATTTTTTTTAAAAGTTTGTTTTTGCTTGCAGCTCTACTAAATTCTTTGATTCTTATTTGTATCCCAGGTTTAGGATTTAACATCAGAGGTGGAACTGACATCCCACATTTTAAAGAAGACACTGGTATATTTGTGACCAAGCTCAAGGAAGCTGGTGCTGCCTACAGAGACAGAAGATTGAAAGAAGGCGATAAAATTTTAGAGGTCAGAATAAACATGTTCTTTACTTTGAAATATTGCTAATTCTTTTTTTTTCTTTTGAAAGTCTTGGGATTTTGATTAGATGATTTTTATAAAATGCTGATCTGAATTAGTCTGCTGAGTAAACAGAAGATTGAAAGAAGGCGATAAAATTTTAGAGGTCAGAATAAACATGTTCTTTACTTTGACATATTGCTACTTCTTTTTTTTTTTTTTTGAAAGTCTTGGGATTTTGATTACATGATTTTTATAAAATGCTGATCTGAATTAGTCTGCTAAATAAACAGAAGATTGAAAGAAGGCGATAAAATTTTAGAGGTCAGAATAAACATATTCTTTACTTTGACATATTGCTAATTCTTTTTTTTTTTTTTTGAAAGTCTTGGGATTTTGATTACATGATTTTTATAAAATGCTGATCTGAATTAGTCTGCTAAATAAATAGTGTACCCCTCCACTCTCTCTCCCTCTCTCTTCCTCACTCCCCCTCCACCCTCTCATTCTCCTCATATATATGAAAGATTCATCTCAGCGCATACTATCACACTATGGCAAATGTATGGCTGTGTAAATTATCATTCATTCAATTATATTAAGCAGGCTAAGTTAGTTAGTTGAAACAAACTTTGCTTATAGTTACAGCCAAACAGGCTACATGAGAATTATCTCAGCGCAAGTAGCCTAATAATAACCACAGGTTATCGAATGAAAGGGAGTGAACTGCCACCAACTTTAGATAGAGCAAACAGAAGAATGTGTTTAGGTAGGTGAGAAAAGACTTAAAAATCATGAAACCAAAACTGTTTTCCCCATATGGCCTACTTGAAATAAGGAATGGGTAGCCCTGATGGCTAGAAAAGTGTGACAAGTAGTCAGTCAGCTAATTTGAGGAAACAGGAAGGGGTTGTGTTGGTTGGACTAAAATTATCTGTCCATCTTAGCAAAAACATGAAGCAAATAAACCATGCAGTCATAATTAAAGTCTAAAAGCAGGCAACTGTCTTAATTTTTACTAATAATAAAATGTGATTCATGAGGGACACGATTCATAAAAGGGCAAAGTGAAAATTGTTTTTGTTTTTTTTTTTTTTTTTTTGGGGGGTGTGCGGGAGGAGTGTTGGTGAATAGCCTTAAAACAACGTAAAACAAGATGAAAGTAAACAAAAGAAGTAAAAATGTGATTAAAAGTAAAAGAAAATTATATTGTTAAAACTTAAAGATAAACACAAAGAAGGGGGAAGGCAAGGGGGGGGGGGGGGGTAACAAGACACTAAAAAAAACTTGTTAGATCATTCTTTTCTTTTTTTTTAAAGTTTTTATTTATTTTCTGTTTTACTAGTACCTAATTAAATCACATGGTTATGAGACAATACTAATTCTTTCTCTATGTGAGATGTAAATTTTGTATGTTTCACAAATAGAGTCTAGATATACATAATCCCATAAATGGATGTATACATTTGTGGATATAATGATTTCATATTAACCAGTAATGTTTGCATGCTGTCACTTGGAAAACTTTAAATATTCATGTACCGTATTCCCTCCATTAGTAGCGCCATCTCTAATAAACGCCCCCCCCTTTTCCCATCCAAGCAACACCTAAAAAACACCACTTTCGAGAACAAAAGATTAAACTCAAACTCAAAACATTTATTAAGCGATAGATCTGATGATAACAACAGACAACACATGTAAACAATGAATGACTATGATACTGCAATTGTCATCTCAAATTGGGGATGTCAAAGTCAGTAATAAGGCGGAAACGGCGGCACTTTGTCTTTGAAGAAAGTCATCCAAAACATTCCTTTAGACGCACCCCCCCTCTTCATTTTCACGCGCCCGGCGCTACTATTAGAGCGAATACGGTATGTATTAAAGTAGCAGAGAAATCTGTCTCTCTCTCTCTGTCTCTCTCTCTCTCTCTCTCTCTCTCTGTCTCTTTCTCTCTCATTATCTGTACCATATCATCATTTTGTAATATGTTGGTTGTTTTACAAACTGTAGAAGAGAAATTTTTATATTTTTTCTCACATTTGTATTCTTTTTTTTTTTTGTAAATTTAGGTGAATGGTCATAGAATCCAGTCGGTCACCCATAATGAAGCCGTCCAAATATTTATAACAGCAGGTGAAACTGTTCATTTGAAAGTACAGCATGGAGCTGAGGAATATATTTTGGTGTGTAGTTCTATCATCTTTTTTTTTTTTTAAGAAATCAGTGCCTTTGTAAAATTGGTTATTTCCTGTATTGTGATTGTTCGTCTTGAGACTAATTAAAATTCTTTAAATGTATATTATGAGCTATAAAATGATAAATCGTAAGCTAAATAAATCAAATTCCCTAATATTGATACATCAGTAAGATTATAGTCTTTTTTTTTTTATTGTGAATACCTTGAAAGTAAATGTACTGCTTTAGCCAACCATATCAAAGCCTATGATATTTTCCATGCAGTGAGCACTCAGAAATGGTTTGGGAAATTTTGAATTGAGTAGGAAAGGAGAATGGGATGCATCCAGTCTTTTTAATTAAACTTTTTTTTATAATATAGAGTTACTACAGGCGTATACAGGTTTAGACCATCACACCATGATTCACAACAAACTAAATAATTATTTGGCTTTATGCATCCATAATTGCTAATAAGATCAAGTCGGGAATCATATGGCACTCTTAATAAGACCAAATTTTGCCATGTCACTTATTATTCTATATACAGTGTAAACAACTAACCTAGAAAATTTTGGGGAAAATCACTTCGAGTTATAAGAAATACACAAGTTCAAAGCATATATGCTCGTTGTTGAGCTAATACTAATTGTAGATCTAGCTTAACAGTTGATTGTCTGCAGCTGAATGTCCATCTGTATCAGGCCATTTCTCCAACAATGCTTAAAATCTCACTTGCCAGTCAGTCTACAGTAAATACTGCCAGCATGTTTTTCCCAATGTCTTTCCTCAATGTCTGTGACGTGTGACAGTAGGGAATGACTTTCTTCGAATCACAGACTTTTCACTCTGCCAAGTATTTTACATCAAAGAAATATTTTCTAGGTGCCTTTCACAGCTAAAGCATTAGAATCCCCATAATGACATCATTAAATAAAAATTTGAAACATTCTCAAGAAAAGTAACTCATCAGTGAATCAACAAATCATTTAAATATTTATGGAGATTCAGTTGGAATGATTTTTTTATGAAATCTGGTGGTGATGCTGCATTTGTGATAGAGAGCTGCACATTGTTAGAGTACCAGTATGAAAAGACAGGTCTTAATTTAATATAACTAGGAAAGCTTAAATGGCAAAGTTTATAATTTGCTAGGGTTAGCAATATGAGAGATGAATTTGTCACAACGTAAGATTATTTATTTCTCATGCATCAGTTAAAATGTAACCAAAGTTACGGTGTCAGTTTCTGCATTTCAAAGCAGCAAGCTGAATGTGGTTGAAAAAAAGCTTGTGGCGTTGAGTTAGTATTAATATTAGCAGTTGTTTCTTGTCATGCATATTTTCAAGTTTGCTTTTGTCCTTTTTTTTGTTTCAACCTTAGAAACAACTGGAAGCAAAGAAAGGTGGTGGAGGTGGCAAAATCATCTTGATACTTGTTCTCTTAGCTGCAGCGGCAGGTGTCGGCTTCTTTGTGATGAACCAACAGAAATGAGTTTGGCTGTTTTTATCTTAGTGTACAGTTAACGTCATTTAAGCAAGAAAAATGAAGCTCATATCATTATTGCCTCTAGTTTGCTACCCTTTCAGAGAAAATGTGCCAGACATTTTTTTTAAATACATTGTCAACAATATTCTTGATTTATGACCAGCACCCCATAAACCATCAAAGTACTGCTGTGTATTGAGCCCATCAAATATTAAAATTAAATGGGTTAACATCAATTTCAAATGGTAATTTGTTTAAAGAGTTGTTGGTATTTGTACAAGTATATTTGTAGTAAATTATACACAATTACTGGTACTATATATATATACATTTTGTGTTTATATTTTATCATCAATTGTTTTCCTTTTTTTTAAATTTAAACTTCAGAACCACTCTTCTTGCAATTCATCTGTCTGAATATACGGAGACATTTATGTAGGCATAATTTGTTGATCAATCTTGACTTGCGGCTAAACATATGGCTCAGGGTCCAAGGTTGCAAAACTGCTTGCTGTGTAAGGTTTATTCAAGCACAATTACATGTCTGTTGATATAGTTAACTAAGTGCATAAACTTAGTATGTGAAAATGCAAGCAGGTGATGCATCTCAGTGGGCTGCACATTCTGCATTTGTGCAGTCTTGAGAGTGATTTTGTTTTCAATGTTCATTGATCAACATGCCACAAAATCTTTACTACTCTTTTTTTTTTTAAAAACTCAATCTTACTGAACATTTTTAGGATTTCCCTTTATTTCATATGTTTGCTTATTGCAGTCATGTCAGTTGTTGTGATTCTGAAAAAAAAATTACATGCTGCCACTTCATGTGAAATAAAACTGGAAACTGCAATTTGAATTTCGTTTTTTTTTGTTTTTGTTTTTTTTTAAGAAAAAAAAAACAATTGCTTCCTAATTCAGAATTTACAGAATTTAACTATCCCTGCAAGAAAATATTAGTATAGTGAACCTTGCATCCAACAAATCATCTTGTTCTAGTTGAAAAGTTTTTTGGAACCAAGGTTTGTTGAAGCTAATGCTATTAAGAAATAACGGAAATAATTTGTAAGACAGAACACATACAATTAGTTACAGTAACTTAGTCTTACAAACAGTCAGTCTTCTCAAGAAACGTACTGATACTGGTATGCCTATTGATAACTGATAATTCATCTATCACTCGCCTGTCGCCAGTCCCATGATGCCCCCCTCCCTTCACCCCCATTTCTTTTTTTTTTTTTTTTTTATTTTGAACCCAACTGAGCCAAAGAAAGGAGTGGCTAGCTAAGGAATTTTGGGACAAGATGCCTTTCATTACATGTATCTGTACAGTACTGTATTAGACCTAGCATAAATTTTAGGGAAGAAAAATTCTATTAAACTAAAGATTCTGGGTTTGTTAAACATAAATTAGTGGATTTTTTTCTAGTTCCTTGGAAACAGGTTATATTGAGTCGTTGGATGCAAGGTTTATTGTACTCACAGTTATTCTCATTTTTTTTTCAAGTTTCCTGAATTCTTCAAACTTTTAGTTAAAGCTTTGTTAAGTTTTCTTTAACAACATGATTTACTCTGATTCTATTCACTTATTATGTTTTTAAAAGAAAGATACATCACTGTATTTTCATGAATGAAAAAGAAAAGGAAGTCTTTATTTCTGTGTGGCATTCCATATGCAAAGCAATAGAAATTTTAGCTGGTTACATTTCTGTAAATTGGACAAAGACATAAAATACCCATAAATGAAACCATTGATGTTTATTGCTGAATCCAAGAACTCAAATCTATTTTCTTTTTTTTTTAATAGAAATTTTCTTCTTACTGCATGTAGATTTGTTGCATCTAAATATTAGTGTGTTTTCATATGTATTGAATTAAAAATATTTTCTTTATCTCTAGCTGTGTTTAATTTTTTTTTTTTATTTCGCAGAAAATCTTTAACTAATATACATCAATAGAATATGAATTTATTTTCTTTGTATCTCCCCCTCCCTTTCATTTTAAACCATTATTATAGAGTAATAAGGTGAATACAGAATCTTTTTTCAGGTAAATTACCAATTAATAAATTACCATACTTTTCATAAAATTTTGTTGCCAAAAATTTTTTCTTCTCTGGAAAATTATATTGTTTCTCATATTTGTGTATGGTAGGAAGGCTATTACTAAGCAAGAATTGTTTCCATCATCCTAAATTATGTTTCTTCAATGCCATCAGCAAAAAAATTGGTTTCCTGTTGTTGTATATTTTCTTTTTGCTTTATTTTCATGGTATACAGTCAATGAAAAATATCACAAATATTTTCATTTAAAGAACTGGATTTTTCTATCTAAAAGATAAAGGCCAGAAGCACACTTTAGTAAAATATTTAAATTAAATTCAAATTAATCAAAATAAAATACATCACCTATTTAATCTTATTGAGAAGTGCTAACTGATTTTGGTCAAAATCATGAGCGAACTAATATTCATGCAAATAACATGCAGTTGCTTGTGAACAAATTAAGTATAATATAATAATGCAGGGTCATGAGTAGTAGTGATTTTTCTTTCCAGTAATCAGCCATGGTTGTTGAAGTAAGGACATTAATAATGAACTTTGTTCCAAAGGTATAGCTATTTAGGAAAATTAAAAATCATGGTTATTGTTAGCTCAGAAATTAAGCTGAGCATTTTACTAGAAAGATTGAAACAGAGCATGTAAAGATAAAGCCCCCTTCATCTCTCCTTTTCCCGGCATGGCTCAGTCCCAATGCCTTCACACTCTGATGATAGTCTCACAGCAATGATAAAAGCCTAGAATTAGAAAGAAATAATACAGGCTAATGAATTATCCAAGCTTTTCTACCAAAGTTTCATCTTGAATCCTTATTTCTCTTTCTGAAGAAGGTAAAGTAAGAATTGATCTAAAACATTATTCTAAGAAAAAAAAATTCATAATCATCATAAACGCATCCTTTCACTCTTTCATCTACACGATATCAATCGAATATTGGCCCTCTAACATTTCTAACAACTATGTTTGTTCTCTTACTGCTAAGTAACAGTTTCACTTCCAGTGTAAATCTGTCTGTGCTGACCCAATTGATTGCTTTTTTGAAAATGTTAAAATACTTAGAAATTAAATTTTAAATTAAAACATATCACTTAGTCTTAGAAATTTTTAAAAACATTTCTCCTAAAGAAATTGAAGACTGAGCAACAGAAATCTTTGAATATTGATACACGTTTATCCTTATTCATTAAATTAAGAGCTAGTTATAACAAATTATTAGTCAACATTCATTCCAAAAGATTTTTGTTGGATAACAAATACTATACACCGTATTACCATTCTCAAATCTGCATGGATGCACAACTGTCAACAGACTGAATGAGTTAAGTGTCAGGACTGGTGGTCAACTTTTGTTTGCCACTGTAGGCTTAATTGCCGAGATGAGAAAAGTACATATGAAAAGTGGTTTTCCAAAACTCTATAACTAAAAAAACAACAAAACAAAAAAGCTGGAGATTAAAGGGTAATCGCATACTTCTAAAAGCCAAGTATCGACTCTCGTAAAAAAGAAGATAAATTTTTTATTACCAGGCTAGGAAAAATCTAGAAGTTTATTTCTCAGTTAGACTTGAGTAAACAATGCAGTTTTGACTGACCACATCGTGAATCGGTGCTAGATCTAAGATAAAGAGCTATGGAGACAGATGAATTTGCATTGCCTGTTACGCTTGGAAAAGACAGGAAAGAAAGGATGGAATGAATTTTTGTCGATATGCAAAAAAAACAAGAAAAAAAAATATTAAGTTACGAAGTTTGGGAAAAGCACTCTTCATATAGTTTTCATACTTTAAAAAATTACTGTTCAATTTTATGTAGTTTAATTTAACCTTAGCGATGCAAACAATCGTCAGAAAAACTGTTGCAGAGGTTCCTCGGCAAATGTCAAGATAATTAACTTAGCACTACTAGTAGAAGACTTAAAAGTAGCACACAATTGTGTTACGAAAATATAGTAACTTGGTAGAAAGGCAGACGTAAGATAAAGTATCCATGCATTAAAACAAAGATTTGGAGATTCCTGTTTTGAGTTTGACAAAAAAAAAGAGTATTTTTTTTCTTTTTTATAAATTGTAGGGAGTTTTGCTCACATATTACCCAGGCTTTATTTGATACAAAAAAATCAAAATAATTTTCCAAAGCCCGACAAAGCAAGCAACGGATTCTGTGTTGACTTTATCAAATTTGAACAGTTATACAACATTGAGTTTATGGAATAAGAACCAACCAGGAGTTCTTTTATAATCAAGACATGCACATTTTATTGCTCAGTAATGAGTAAGTACACAAAGAAAACTATTCTCAAAAAATCAAGTAGGATAAACATCCAATTTTTACTACATCTGTATTCAGGGTGAAATAATGTACATAAAATGATATGTGTAAACTTAATAAAATAAGCTATGATGTCTTTTTCCCAAGCCTACTGAAAACACCACCAGATGATTTAGAAAGTGCATCAGATAACATTCCACCTCGCTTTGCTCCCACTATTGTCTTCTCTCCAGATGAAGAAACTATGGGGGAAGACTGACTGTCCTCTTTCCTTGAGCCTAGTCGCTTTTGTAAAGTGATGACTGGAATAAAAAAAAATGCGAACATTGATAAAGCAAATGAATGAAATTGGAAGAAAAAATACTTCTGTAACTGTGATAAATTAACAATTTAAAAGGGAAAAAAAATTTTTTGTCTTTCAGTTTTCCCAGTCAAATTGCACTGGTTATCTCACTGCCCTTGTGTTTCAATAATATTTGGCACTGGTAGATTTAAAAAAAATCTGGCTGGTAATTTCACACAAATCTCTCTTTTTAAAACTAGCTTCGCCACTTTCCATCAATCTTCAAAGAAACCAGAAAGTATTCGTTCATATATGAATGGTAAGTTCAGCTAGTTTCAGATTGAATTTTTGAAGATAATGTGAAATTGACAGGCTTACATGACCAGAAAAAAGACACACAAAAAAAAATTAGCCTAGCAGTAGGCCTCAGAGGAAATAAAAAAAAGATCAGACAAAATTATCCAATTATACCGGTATCAGGAATTCAAGTCAATGATTTTTTTTCCTTTTGACACAGTTAACATATATGCTTTTTTTGTTTTGCTATGGCTCTGAAAACAGAAAAGGAAGTAGCATATGGTAATTTTGTATCTCAGGAATATTTTGCCCCTCTTGAGCAAAATATTTCATATAAGGAGAAAAGGTTTTATCAACACAGAACAACATTAAATTATCTTCTTGTTCCAACTGTTTTTTTTTTCATAAGTTGATAAATTAGACATACACAACCTAGAGATCAACATGAAAATGAAAGTAAAAAGGCAATGTTCTAGACATTTCACAGAACCAGTTAACCATGTTGGGTAGTGATGCATAATATAAAACAATGATAAAACTAGATCCAGTGCCAGATAGTGAGCCATCAATAAGAAAGAAATAAAATCTGAAGTAGGAACATTGTCTTATGCTTGTAGCAAAATCTTTTCCTGACCTCGACTCACACTATTTTTTACATTTTCTTCTTATTTGAAGTGCATATATCTTTGTGGTGAGGCAAGAATAAAATTACTGTATCTCAAATATTTGAAAACAAAAATAGGAAAAGAGCAGTTCCTTTTTCGATTCAAATTATTTTACCACCACTGTTTTAAAGTCAAATAAAGACTAGTTCTCTTTTTTTTTTTTTACCTTCATAACAGTTCTTTAAGAAATAAATACTTTAGAAATGTGTTGATTTTGCTCTGCCCCAGTTAAACAAATGAATTTGTGAGTAAACAAAATTAAAGAACAGAGATGACTCTTTTCTTTAAAGTGTGGCATTCTATTAATAAATCCAACTGAAAAATGACCTCGGCTTGTTCATTTAATTTTTTCTACTCAAAACTTCAATCAATTTTAATCTGAAAATCATTTGAAATTTTCTCATTATCACCAAGTCCAGTAGCAACAAATGATTCATGTAAGTCCAGTATTAGTAATATAAACTTTTAATATGTTTTATGGCATATTTTTTAAATATAAAGGTATTTACAGTTGACCACTCTCAAATTTTTATAATTACTTCACCAGTTATCGACTATGACTCTTTCTGAAAACAGCAAAAAACAAAAAGATACCAGTTAACACATTCACTCCTTTCCAAATAACTCTTTGATTAGAGATGTATTCTTTATAAAAGGATGTTTTGTACTTCACCCATCCACACTAGACAAGAGACGAGGAAAAAAAAAATAAGCGTTCGGAAACCAGATTAAAAATATACCTAAAATGTAATCCTAATACATTTGCTAAAAATCTGCTGCAATCATAATTCCTTTTTCCGAATTGAAGCAACTGAGTAATCGAAGTATTAATTCAATTATTTATACAAGCATTTGATATCAAGTCTTGGAGTAAATCACATAAAAGAGGATGACAAATATGCCTTCCATTTGTTATCTTTTTTTTCAAAATCTCAATTGGATGTGGCAGGAAAAGTTGACTATAATTGGATTAATTGCATTGACCTTAGCCTGAGCCCGAATAAACACATGTCATCCACAGTGGACTATTAAAGCCCTAGTTTGCATTACTAGGGTACTTTCTGTTGCCTCAGGTTATACTCTGTCGAATTTGACTTTGAGTAATCAGCAGTAGGCCTATAAAATAAGATGTTCACAGATCTGAGCCTCAGATAGATAAGTCATTTAACGATAAACAGATTTCCCTTGTATCAAACAAAATATGATGTCAAATATATAAGAAAAGTCAAGTATATTTCATATTACACACAAAATAATTATTCATTTCATAATGAAGGATAAATCAAGCAAACCTTGCTTAGTTTTCTGTTTGGCATTTGCCATATATTTAGGTCGTCCAGTTTTAACACTACTGGTGCTACTTGGAGTCTCTAAATCAGATTTGCGCCCCAACCTGTCCTTCAATGACAAGGAATCTTTTTTGGCATGGTCAGAAAGTACTCCTTCAGTTGTTGTTGAAACCTCTGGTCTCTGTATGTCTGATAAGTGAAAAGACATAGGACAAGGTTTTGAATCTGATGGCAACAAAAACTTAAAAATTCACCTAACATTCAAATTAAAAGAAAAAATTCTACAATAGAACTTGCTAACTCAAAGTCAATGAGACTACTCAAACCAGTTTGCTCTTAGAGCGGATCTATTAATTCATAGAGCATAGCATAATCTCCATCCATGATTGTCAACCTCATGCAATCCAAGTGTGGTTTACCTAACATAAGAGATGGGTTTTAAAATGAAAAAATTACTGTAAGCTTATTTTGCCCTTATGGCCACGTTGAATATCTGTTAACTCTAAACAATGATGCCCAGCAAATGAAAAGGGATTCTCTGTTAGAAAGTCTTATTTGTAAACACCAGCATTAAGTGCCATCAGTGCCATCCAAGAGGGCCCTAAGGTTTAATATAGCTAATACAATAGAAAGCAGCTTTCTTTTGATAAAGACAATAGAAATAAGGATGGGTTCTACAGCATCGTAAAACCTGTTCAAGCAGTTAGGCCAAGGAACTTATGGTGCAGTTGTATCGGGCTGGTTGCTATGACCTGAAAAGTTGGCTCTGATCTTGTTTGAGTTGTTGTCATTATGTAAAGTCATTGCACTGACTAAATCTATGTCTATAAAAAAAAACACCAAATGACCTTGGAAAGATGAGAGAATTATTATTCTACCATACTGTCACAATGGGATGGGGCAAAAGGCCTTGCAGAAAATGGCTGCAGTAGAGAAGGCAAATTACTAAAATGGAGGAGTAAATGGTGAGCTCTCTGTAATCTCCATTGGTTTCCGTCATGGTACATTTTCATATTTTTGTAAATAGTTGTCACCTCCATGGTAAGAAATCAAAAGTGTATCTAAGAACCCAGTCAACAGCAAGCCATAACCTTAATTTTACGCTGATACAATCAAGTTTGTAACATAAGTTCTTTAATAAAGATAAAGATAAACCAGTAATTTGAACATATTTTTTTTTCGGTTGATGCCTAGCTTACACAAAGTTCATCTAATCAGAAATTAAGCAAAAAAATATATATTATACATATCTAAGCTGGTGTCACACTCTCCACCTAATCTCCCTCCCCCCACACCACCTCTTTAAAAATATAAGGAGAAAACTAGTTATCATTAAAGTGAATCTCTGAAGTCAATTAATTACAAGGGAAAGACAGGAAGAGAGAGGTCATCTACACAAGTGTTTCTCTTTTAATGTTTGTCTCCTAAGCTAAAGGACAACGGTCAATTGTATTGATTGAATCACAATTGACGTAGTTGATGTGTTTGCATTGAAAGTGCAATTCATAACCAATTTGCAGAAAATATAGAGAAAACACTCTCCGCATTGTTAATAAGGGTGAGGATCATCTCAACCTGTTGTGTACCAGTTCAGACAGTTGCACAAAAAAAAGAAAAAAACTGAGGCCTATGGTTCTGGGAAAAAAAGCACCACATTTGTTATTTAAGTGAGGCAAAAGGCATGCTCTTCCAAAACTAAAAAGTGTTCATATTATCCTAAGAGAAAATTTCATTCCTGAGTGAAAATAGCTACTGTTCTTATAAATGAATACTCATTGCATGTTTGTATAGACAAAAGAATCTCATAATGTGTTTGTGAAAAATGCATATCTATAAATAATGAAAGAAAACTGCTCGATAAAGATGTTCAAAGTAGGCGAACTTTACTTTTGTCTCCAAGAAAGACAATGGATAATCTTTTCCATTTGTGAGCAACTATCTTATTGTAGATTCCTTTTGCATTGTTCAAATATGATTACTGATATTTTTAAGCGCCAAGAAAAATTTGTAGATAGAACAAACAATGAAAACTGAGAATTTCAGCTGACTAAGAGAATACATTGAGAAGGGTTAAATATGAATTTGAGAAAACATCTTTTTTTTTAGTAACAAATTCCCAATCATCACAATTCAACTTCAAATCGCATAGATTTCAAATATTTACTTACATGAATATATGATTGGGGCAATACTCTATTTCCTACTTAGAGATTTCAATCAGTTCACCAGATGCTCTTGATATGGAATTTGTTGATGAATTATTGTACAGTAGAGCATGAATAACTTTTATAACATAAGCAGTCTTAAATTGGTGATATGTATATGATGAAAGTATGGCTCAACTATTACTTCAAGACATCCATTTTGTTTTTGCAAATTCTTGCTGTCTTTATTTTTTAGATGTTTGCAAGCTTTTGATGTTGATTCAAGTACTTTCTTCTTTGTTTCTGAGCTATAAATACATATTTGAACTCTAGAGCCTTGTAGCCATCTAAATCTGGAAAATTTGTCCATATACACAAATATAAATATAAATTGGAGAGATATCTATTCATATCAAACAAATAACAGAAAGGAATTTTTGTGGGTGTTACACTGATTTTAACCAAGATTTCTGGATTGAAAAAAAAATCTTATTTATATCAAATCAGACTATTGATTTAGATGGCTTAAGTTTTTCTGGTCCACTAAATTGTGTGAAGCTGCCTTTTCATCAAATATAGATGTGAATACTTATAATTCAAAGCTTGCACATTTGAGTCTGATTGACATTATTTTTAGGCCTAGATCCAATCATAGTACTAACAAACTCATAGAATATGGCTTTTCCGAATACAATTCGAAATAAAACTTCAAACATTATTTTTAATTCAATTTGTCCCAAAAAAAAACCGTTTATCTTAGTATTCATATATTCGCATAAACCTCATGGTAACCAACAAAAACTCACTTAAAGCTTTCTCATCTTCAATCTTCACAGTCTTTGTGATCTTTTTCATTTTTATTTGCGGCCTGCTCACAGCCACTTTGATATTGGCCTTTTTTGCTGGTGAGGGGGAATGTTTCAGCACACCTGCATAGGGCAAACTGCTATTACTTTCTATTAAATGGTCAAGATCGTCAAGAGATGTGCTTGATGCTGCCCTTTTCGTCGCAGCCTTTCCACCAAGGCGACTAAAAACAGAATTCTGGGTAGAGGAAAAAAAACCATTACAGGCCATGCATAGAAACTTAAAGAATATATAACAAACAAGCTTTGATGTGCAGAACTATTAGATTCAAATTCACCATTAGGCCGGTCTCAGAGTAGCTTGGTAGCATCTGGCCTTGCTCGCACATGACATGCTTAGCGTGCTTTTCGACACTGTTAAATAGGCCATCTGAGAAATCTGTGAGCAGGCTGGGCCTACAGAGCAATGCTGCACAGGTACACAGAATTTAGTGTGCTCGTTTGCACCACGCGAGCTAGCCAAGCTGTATAACATTTGCATTACCTTGCACCACAAAAAAAATTATTGAAGCAATCTCAACTTACTCTTAATTTATTTCCCTCTTAACACAGATCAAGTGAAGTTCCTATACTTTCATTTCCATTCAATTGAAGGTATAAAAAATGTCTAGATGATATTATAGCTTTGCTTTTTCTTTTGAGTAATATATCTCACTAAAGAAAGGAATGCATTAAGATTTATTTACCTGTCCTGCTGTATTATTCCCTGAAGGTAGAGACACAGTGGCTTGCAAATCATCAGCTCCAAGCCTTTCAAAGACAGACACTTTTCTCTTTTGTCTTGGGGGATCTAAACAAAATAATGAAAATCAAATTACAACTGGTATGTCCCTTCTGACAAAACTTTTTAGATATAAAGCAGTCTATCAGTAAATATGATACTGGAACTTTCTTCTAATGCATACACTTAATCAGTGTCTGCATCCTAAACATATTTGTTTTGAAGCTAAAAGTTGAGTGTAAATTCAATCAAA
The DNA here is from genome assembly GCA_033675545.1 of Elysia crispata. Lineage (NCBI taxonomy): Eukaryota > Metazoa > Mollusca > Gastropoda > Plakobranchidae > Elysia > Elysia crispata. The sequence continues at coordinate 144,635 of JAWDGP010003531.1, forward strand.
CATCCACAATCTTTGCTCATAACCCTAAACTAGGCACATTTTCAGAATCTACAGTAAATAAATTGGTTCATATAATAGATGTCTAGCATGTATTTTAGGCCTCCACCTATGAGTCGACTATCACCATGGGCCTTCAGGATCTATGAATTTTTTTCTGTGCAGCATGGTCTAAATATTATAAAAGGGTGCTGCGTGAAATTGAACTTATCAAAGATCTGCTGCAAATCTTGATATGTATCTGTGATGTTCTTTTACCAGTTCAATATATTTTCAAACACATCGTGACTCACGCAAAAAATGATAACATTAATAGTTCAAATCTGCACTTACAAAGTAAAATTATTCCCCATAATATACCTCTCATGTAATATGCCAAATATATGGATACATTTATTTTTTCCTAGAGTTCCCATAAGTATTTACAAATGTTTTGCTACCTTTAAATCATTTCCTCCTCAGTTTGAAGTAAATTAACAGTTCAAACAGTATTATTGAGATAGATCACTTTGTACATATAAACTTTACTAGAGGTCTGTGAAACTAATAGAAATCAATGACTAATGACTTGAAGCATTTAGAAATATTCAGATTTTGGTTTACATAATATTATAAAATATCTCTGTGTTTGCTCACAATTATCAAAGTGCAAAGTGCACTTTTGGATGTGAAAATTCATGAAACACGGTGGACACTGTGTACTTTGACTGTGCCCGTATACCATACATTGAAATTGTATGATAAAAGAACCACACAGGCCTTCTTGGTAGAGAACTTAAGAGTTACTTGGAATGCATCATATCATCTATTAACATATTAAAATTATTGTAACTCTGATAATTCCCTCTCTTTCTACTTCCTTTGTTTTTTCTGAACACAAAAAAGTTTATTCCAATCAATCAAGAAATGTGGATAAATATTTGAAAAGCTACCGAAAAAAATTTGGATTTACACAATGTTGTCAAGAATGTCTTATGAGATAAAAAGAAAAAAGAAAAGAAATTAAGAAAAAAAAAGACACACTACAGCAATTAAATGAAAAATGAAAATTTTATCTGACAACGCCCAATTACAAAAAAACGTCAGCAAACTCAATTATTAACTTTTTATGCCCACCTGGTGGAGGAAGTTTTGGGACAGGAGATTGACTCATGGGAGCTGCTTCTGGGTGCTTGCCTGTGAAGTGGTTTACCATTCTACTTGCAGCTGAGGTATACAAAATTCAAATCCATTACACTGATTTCCAGAAAACATATTGTTATAATTTTCACACCAATTACAGCACAAAAATCAAAAAAGAATAGAAAATAGAATTTAAAAAGTACCTAATACTCAATTAATCTACTGCATAGAAGTAAGTCCCAACAGGTATAATCCATTATTCTGAATCTTTTCTCTTCATCAAAATCATTAATTATTAAATTCAAACAGTAACCTCTTTCAGAAGGCTTTATATAACCTCTGGCAAATTTGTTGTCTTCAATGAGAAATGAACTTACCAGTGGATCTCCTGGGACTGGCACTATGGGAAGATTGTGAATTTGATTCAAGAGATAATGCTGTGGACTTCATCACTTTGTCACGTGCCTCCTACAAAAATATGAACAGAAAACTATCCATGAATAGGAAAAGGTCTAACAAATTTGTGATCTAGACCTTAGTCAATCATCTAAAATATTTGGAACACTTTTAAATTAATCAAATTTTAAAAAATTTTAATTTTCATAGAACTGCTGTGAATTTACATGCAATATAATGATTGATATTTAACATTTATAAACCCAAGTAATAACTAAGAATAAAGAAAAGTAAAGAAGTCCACCTGATTATACACTTCTTTAGCATGTTTGAGAATTGCAATCACATCTCCAAGCCGCGATATGCCCATATCTGTGAGGTATTCCTTGCTTAAGTCAAGGAGCATTTCTCGAGTGATTCGATTATCACAAAATATAATAGCATAATGGGTTGCATCCCCAGCAGGAATCCCACTGCTGGTAAAAAAATTTATCCAATATGAAGTTTCTGAAAAACAAAAAACAACAAAAAACAACAATACCATAAGAGCCCTGTTTTTTTTTCAAACCAGATAAACTAAATAATATACATGCAAAATAGCAAATAAGGCCAAAGTAAGACATGTTTGAATTAAAATTTATGGCTAAACCAAAATGGTGATGATAAGCCCTCAAGCTAACTTTTTTTCTTTTTCTTTTTTTTTTTCCAAATTACCGTAGCTACTTAAAAATATATTTTTACTAAAATGATACATGCAGCCTCTAAAATGCATGTTTGACAGTATTCTACTAATCTATATACTCTTCATGTCAAATGCATTTTAATCATCACACTAGTGTTACAACATTAGCTAAAAAGTTTATAAAACATTAATATGCGACTTCATCAGCATCTACATACTAGTTAAAAAACATACTAATGGATACAATATTTAAAAAATTTTCATTAAAAAAGAAACAAGCTGTGTAACATGTATCTAAGCTTAGATTTTTTAGAATGATTAACTGAACATTTAAGTTAAGCTTACTGAACATATATAATGAATTTAATTAAGACCCAACAACTGTGACTATAGAGGAGTGTGAGAACCGCAAAACATGAGTCCATTTATTGACCATCTGCCTCACAAATTAACTAAAATAGATTCTTATTTCGTGATCCAGCCTTTGTAATGCTTGCATCTTTCCATATAAGACTCAAAGAGAGACTTAGGGAATGTTTTAGTATAATTAGAGCTTGCAAAGAATTCAGACCACTAAGACTGAAGCAAAAATAGATAAAAAAGCCAATTCCTGATCATAGTGATGGCCCATTCCACATTATGTGTGTTACATCTGAAGACTAGTTTGAAGCAACTTTGTACAAAGCTTTTAAGTGACAGACTTCCAAATTTTTTACTTTTTATTTTAAAATATCCTCTCCAACTATTGCAAGACATTCTGGCTCTAAAATTTTAAGTTAATTGGAGATAAACAGGGTGTTACGTGTGTTACAGGTAAACTTTTTCACCTTCTGCATGGACTTATGTAGTTTCAAAACTACCTGCTCAAAGTGTTCCAAATTTTCTGTCTGTTTTTGATTATGGATAAAGATTTTGTGGCTTGCTTTGCTGGCTTTAAAATATTTTTGTTCCACCAAATACAGAAAAAAATAGTTGTTAACACATTTTTTTTTGTTACGTGTATTACATCTTCATATCTGAAATTTCAGTATCCTATTTGCACACTTTTTTTTGGTAAGATTGACCATTTCTTGTCAAAAACAAAATGGTTTACAAGGAAACCAGCTTGGGTGATGCCTCAAGTAATGCTAAAAAAGGTGAGCAGAGGCTTTTTAGTATATTTAGATTTTAGTTTCAATCTTTATAGATTTATATACTAGAATAAGTAGTAATTCAGTTTATACACGACAGTTGTCCCAATGAACTCAAGTACTTGACACCAACAAATATAGATCTAAAACTACTATTAAAATCTAGATCTATATATCTAAAGATTCAAAACAAACCTTAAATTTGCTGTGGTTATCTTGCAAATTATTGTAATAATACAGTATTACCACTAGATAAAACATTTTGACTCTAAAGCAGTAACACAATTTTTTTATACTGTGTATATAACAAGCACAGAGGGTATAGGTTTATAAATTTTTTTTGGTTTTAAAAAAAACTGATTTGAAGAATAAATTGTGACGCTGAACATGACCCTTTTAATGGTAATCTAGGCTTATAATGCAACTCGCATAGTTAAAAAATTTCTTTTCAAATTTAGTTACCCTAAAAAATTTTGTTTGTTTGATTCCTCAGCATCTACCCCATCTGAGAGAATAAAAAAAAAAAAGGCCCAACTTGATCCAACATACTTAGCTGAGAGAGTAGAGCAAGTTAGAAAGAAATGCATCGGTGACATGTGTGAAGAGGAAAAGAAAGAGTACAGAAAGAAGTGCGCTGATAGAGTTGCAAAGTATAGATTTTAGAAAAAATTGAACTAAAGCAATCCTGAATGTAATATATACCAAGCAGAGGAGGAAATAAATCGAAACAAAGCCCTAGCTAAAGTTGTCAATAAACCTACAGTTCAGCTATCTGCTTCACCAACAAAAGCAATAGCAGCATTTGTGGAATTGCTACTCTCATTAGAGTCTATTGTTTGAAAGGAGAACGCTTTGGGGAAAGTAAGTTTCTAGCTGACAAATTAGCAGTTGATTTGAATTGTGAAGTGTGTCATGCAAATGTCAATATAGAGACTGCATGTGATTACACTAGTAAAAATGACTTAGAAATGGAGCGTGGGTCCTTGTTACTTATCATATATGGTGAGAAAGAGTACCCAGGAGAAATAACAAGGTTTGGGGGCTGCAGTGCAAGGGTTAATGTCATGAGACAAATATTTACAGGGAAGTGGAAGCCACCTGAATCAAAAGATTATATCTAATTTGATTAAAGCAAATAAGGCTATGCATACCTGTTGGGTTCCATGGCCAATTCAAGTTTGAAGTTTAACTTTTTTTATGGGGTCAGAAATAAAGTTTTATGTAATTTAAAAGAGTAACTTTGTAATTCATGTTATGCACTTTCTTATTTAAGATCTGACATGTTATTAAGCTGGTAACACACGAAACAAATGTTGTAACACACGTTACATGTGTTCATAATTTCCATATCCCATTGGAAGAATTGGGCTATTTGAAGTTATTTCAGTTATTTGGTATTGTGAACTAGACATCATATGAAAATCAAAATTTTTAGAAGTTAGCACTTCTTTTCTCCTTCAAGGATAATTTTTTAAGATATTTAATTTAGCATTACGTGAGTTACATGCTGAGTGGGACATAAATTATGCTTTATATTGTAACAGCAATGGTAGAAAATAAATGTTTTTTGTTACAATACTTTCCTAAAGATGTTGATTGAATATGGAACCTTAAAAAATATGAATAAATAAATATTTTTTTCTAAAAATGGATTTGTATAAAACATTACAATTACATTTTAGATCATATTTCAAGGAAAATTTACACTCCCTTTATCAAAGTTTTTTTTTTTTTTGAAAATGGATATTTTTCAATCCAGATTAAAAAACTTTACCATTTTCATTAATTTCTGCAAGGTGTGGAGTCAAATTATTGATTTTCATTTTTCTTCGATGTGATGGACCGTTCATAAAATAGGCCTGATGCACCATTTGCATGGAAATTATTATACCAGCCTTTAAACCATTTGATTCATGCCACTAAGAGTTAAAGAAAGAGAAATCCCAACAAAAATCACAAGGTGGCAAAATATTAATTTTTTTTTTAATTTAAGGATCTGCAAATGAGAAAGAAAATTGTACTATACCCCACCCCTCCAATTAGTTCTAAAGCTTTTAAGTTAAATTTCGCTGCTTATGCAGTAGGAACTGAAGATTTTCAGTGAAAGGCCGACATATGAAAGAAAGTTAGGCCCAACTCATGAGTGTCATTATATGAGTCATAACATTTTTCACTGACCTAGTCTTGAACCTAACTTTCCCCAATTAAATACCAAACCCTTGTTTTTTGTTCAGGTGACCTGTTAAAGAGGGTAAGGCAAAGAGTAGGTAAGCTTTGGTGCAGGCCCTAACTTCATTCGAGCAAACAAACTTGTAATCTTTTTAATTTGTTGATAGGTGCAATTAAAATGGTTGCAGTGTCAGCTTAGCATTTAGATATCTAGATTCTAGATCTAGATAAATGCAATATCTTTCAAAACAAGAATCCAATAAATAAGAAAATATCGCGCCATTTTTTTAATATGCCATATCAAACTTTCGGGGTTTCTTGTTGCACATACGGCTAACATTTAACATCTTCTTCAACTTCGTTCAAGCTGTCCTGTACTCCACTTACCTGACATGGACGCCATCTTGCAAAAGTTGGTATTCTACAACAGAATGGAAGAGTTATTGGCCTTGTCGCGTAGAGGGGGAAAAAAATCCCAAGACGAAAAAATTTTTTACCAAATTAAAATAAAGTTTGAAATTCACGAAATAGAAATAAGAGCATCAATCACAAAATAGGGAACAGCACCTTAGCCTGTGTGGTAGGGTCCACTCGAGGAACGTGTCCTCATTAATTACTTGTAGTAGGGTCTACCAATGTCTCAACACACAGATAAAAATTTGTTTAGGCTTCCATTTGTTTTTTATTTTGTGGGTCAAGTCAGCACACTGAATGATTCAAATCGATTGGATGGAAATGAATTCCTAAACCACTTACCAATAATCAAATTATGGTTAGGACTACGATACATAACACAACAACCAATGAGGTATGCTCTGAGAACATCAATTGTTTTCTGAATCAAACAGTGTGCAACGCAATGTTCAAAAGTATGGGACCAGTAACCTATCTCATTATATTTATATCCTTAAAATTATTTATGTTGCATTTTTTTAAACGCCGCTTCTCCAATCTCTTGGCACTCGTCTTTTTGTTTTAGTTTGTGAATAGAAAAACACGTTTCATACAAAAGGAAATGACAGAATTTTTTTTTTTTTAACCGGTGAAGAAAATCAGCTCAACAATCAGCGTAAATGGTTGTTCTTTTCATTTCTCAATATCAGGTAGTGTTGCCCTCCGATAGAAACAATGCCTTGTATATAAGCCATAGAGAGGATTACAGCAGGATAGGTTGCTCGGTGTGAATTTCAATGCTTCGAGAAATAAAACCTTGCAAAAACGATCAAGAAAGGTGATAGGAATGGAGAGATAGATAGATAGATAGATAGATAGATAGATAGAGAGAGAGAGAGAGAGAGAGAGAGAGAGAGAGAGAGAGAGGGGGGGGGGGAGATGGATGGATGGATGCATTCTGCCAGAGTCAATGGTGTTAGTTCAATCTTTCTTTTTATTTTATTTTTTAATTGCTTGTTAAACCTAAGCTGTGTATGTCAACTCAAGACGTATAAATGGGGTAATAGGCAGGAGAATGTGAGGGGGTGGGGAAGGGGTGCTAGATACTTAACTACCGGTATAACTATACACGTGGAACCTAAACTATGAAATAAATATAATAGATACTGCTATTGAGAAAAAAATCAAAGAAAATTACCGCGATGTTGAATTTTAATTCTATCGATTCCATGAGCAAATGAAGAAACAAACGAGATGTTACCGTGTCCAACGTTTCAAGTCAACAATAGCATACAATGCCATTCTGGGCGAACAAGCTAGAAGGGAGAGAACAAACACGTGCTCTGTTTGTTTTATTTTTCTATTATTTTACTTTCCTTTTTTTGTTTTACTATTTCTCTTTTTTCTTTTTCTTTTTGGGAAAAAGGGAGGAGAAGAAGGATTGGGATCTCTCTGCTTTTTCTTGTTTTTCTGTGGTTCCACCAATTCTTAGTTTCAGATAATCACACTTTTCTTTCTAGGGCGGGCAGTGAGGATATTTCAGTTTAACGGAAACTCTGTAAAAATTTTTTTGACATGGTAGCAAACATGACTTTTCTATATTAATCCTTAACCGTAGAGTATCGAAGAATCTTATGGTCTTTGTTTTACCGTCCCCAACAGTAATCTCTATTTGAAAAAAGGAAAAAACAATTATATATATATATATATATATATATATATATATATATATGTATGTATGTATGTGTGTGTGTGTGATTATAATAAAAGATTTTCTTAGGTGTATTGATGAGGGTTATTACAGAACGCTAACATAATCATCAAGCATAGTAGATTGCCAACATAAACGAATCATGTGCAGACCGAGTAAATCAATGAGTGCTACTCAGAGAAGTCAAGGAACATTAAAGGTGAAGACCGATACCAATAAGCTATTCACACAAGATAACAATAATTTATCTACATTGGACAAAATTGAAAACCACGCACGTGAATCTTGGACCCCTTGGCTATTCTAAACAACCCAACACTAGAGTATTATTCTAAAGATACTCCAAAATACCTGAACGAAATTCGCCGAAGATGTAAACAAATAAATAAATGAATAAAAACAGGTTGAAAGTGATATGGTTAGAACAAGTCTAAATAATGTAACGGATTTCTTCAGCGCCATGATCTACATTTCTCTAACGAGTAAGAGGTCACATAATTAGCTCAACTTTTTAGTTTCCAAATCAATATCCTCTTTTTCGTAGTTAAAAACTTGATGAAAATCTTGAAACAATAACATTAATGAGCAAACGATTGATTGGTAGGCTGACCATTTTTACGAACCCAGTGCACGATGAAAGTGAAGAGACTTGCTGAGATTACCATCTCTAGATAGCCTGAAATGGGGCCCGTACATTCGCCGATTTGGAGCCACAATATTAATATCACTAGTAAAGAGTTACAACCCGTTTTCAAGATGGAAGCTCTAATAGATTACGTAAAAGCCTGTAGCACTACTAGATCAAATTAGGCAGGGAAGCAGTCTTGAAAAAATGTGGACATGATTTTTACAGACAAAACAACTTGACACAACGTTATGTTCACCGACTCAAATTGGTCACACATACTATTGAGCAAAACATTCACAACTCAAAAATGGTCACTACAATACTCCTAACATCTAGCCGCCAGGATTTTCGCGCAGCAAAGCCCAAGAGACCATGATACAGAATTATATTTATCAAGTAAAAAGACAGCAGCCAAACTTGAGAACACAAAAATCTAGCACATAGACATAAATCATCTGTTGAATAATTTAAATATAATTTCATAGAAGGGTAAGAGTGACGAATGAGAGGGCTGTTCACGATAAAAAAAAATACCGTTGATGAAAAATACTCCGTGGATCTACCACAAAGGAGAAATCCATTTAAGAACATGTAACATAATTTATGCATAATGTTAACCCTACTGGAATCAACACGATATGGACAACATTTTTTTTACATTTTTAAATAATATAGTGGTCGGTAGATTGCAACATACTGCGTGTGTAACAAAAATTGACAGAATAGCGAGAACTCAATCGGCTGCTGGAAAAGTCGACCCATTAAGTGCTGTTCGTTGATTGCTGATTCGTAAAATTGAACAAATCCATAAAATATCCATGACACATTTTTGAGAAGTAGCTTACGTAACTGCTTTTCATAGAGTTATGAAAAATGCCGGCAGACAGTAGCATTAGCAACCCACATCAGCTGAGCTGATATGTGTGAGTACTTAGCGACCCACCCACGTGCTACCAACCAATGAGCGGCTTTTAATCGGAGAGCGATGAAGCCAATCCGGAGAGTCTCGTTATCCACGGAAAACAACGAACAGTTATTTTCTTCTTCTCGCTCGCATAACCGCCTTGTCCCGTAAATGACCGAAATCTACGATCCCACAATGCACTTATGTGTATTTTCTCGAGCACAACTGGCCACATGACCCACCATTTTTGTTTACTGTTTTTGCTGCTGTGCTCCTAATCACCTGAAGCACGTTGTTGATCACTATACATGTTTTCTTGCATGTACTCGTCTTCAATCTGCAGACATGAGGAAACCTAAAGTGTAGCTGAACGCTTTTTCGACTCTTCAGAATATGGTGCATATTTGAAGGGGGCTATGGATTTGGAGATTTTCCCAGATATGAAGATTCAAGCTTGTTTACTGAACAGAGAGCGTAATCTCACATTCTAAAAGTTCACTTGAGGCCAAGAAGAGGTCAACCCTGAAGTCAACAAATTACGTTGAAGGTCCTGATCTATAGATCAAGATTTTGGATTTTTTTAACTAGAACAAGGTTATCCAAACAAACACCCAAAATCCTGTGTAACATTAGATGAAAATCAAAAGAGTTTAGCTCAGGCCTTTTATAAGGCTAAATCTAGATTTCACTCTCAGTAGACTAGACGTAGACTAGATCTAGATATCTAGTAAGCCCTGCACTCAGCAGAGGTAAATCAAGATCTAGATCTAGATTAGATCTGTTCACTTGCTTAACCTGCATGGGGGACTTGTCTGAGATTTTCATACCATACTTTTTGTCTAGATTCTTTGGACCCTCCCCCACCCCCCACTTTCCCTTTCTAATTCTAGCAACACTTAAGACTGAGGAAAAATCTATCTAGATATCTAGATTTCTAGATCTGGATAGATGTACATAAAATAAGATTGAAAGATGTAAGTCAGCAAGGGTGGATCATACAGGATATTTAATTTTGACAGAACCTCTCACGAAGGTATAATTGCTCTTATGTAAAAAAATTAGGCCTTAAAGTTAGATTACCATTTCTTGGCTAAAAGCTAAAAATGTGATGAGCTACTTTGAATTGCCTTGGCTTCCTCAAAATTAACTTTAATGAATTTTTACAGCAAGCTCTAGAATCCTGATCTTTTCCAATTAAGATTGATCGAGAATTGTGGTTGTAAAGGATTCTCACTTACACTTAATGTTTTATAGAACCTAAAACCGACTTTAACCTCTGACTTTCCAGTTGACTGTGTTTAAGATCTCTAAATCAAGATCCAAAAGAAGTTGATCTCAAGATTTATTCACACAATAATCAAGTACTGTAGATAAATAAATATCAGGTGAGTTGAATAACAGTTGCTTCTTTACAAAGAATATATTGACAAACAGTTGCTATACCTTGATTAAGGTCAAGAAGTTCTCTATTTCTAAGCCTGAAGGGCTGGATTTTTTGTCTGACAATGGGCAACAGTAGCTCTGCAAAAAATCGCCATGGATCTGGAGAGGATGCTGCTCCAACATTAACGGCCTCTAACAGATATGCTGAGGCAGATCTTTATGAACCTTCACCTCGCAGGGTAAGAAATTCTAGGATCTTGTTTCATAATTTCTTGAATCTATATGAATGCCAATTTATAAGCAATTTCGAATTAAAATGTTTGGTAAATTTGCAGATATTGGCCCAACTCACCTAAGGCTTTAAAACTGTATTTTTCGTGATGAGTCAGAGACGCTGAGCACGAATAAGGTTTTATTAGTCGCAAATAAATACTTTGTAAGATGTAAGCATTTTTGTGTCGCACTAATCGTATTAAGCTACAAGTCCTACATTACTGAGGCTCATCTAGATCAGTGTCTTCACTTTTAGAATTAAAAAGTAGTGCTGGGTCAAGAATAAGTGGAGCACAATCAGAACATCAAACTGAAGTAGGCAAAACTTGTGCTCACACTGAAGTTATAGCAGCGTCATCATCCTCGTGAAATTTAGCAATGACATAAAAATAATCCAATAAACTTTTTTTTTGTGGATTTTCATTCTATAGAGAAAAATTTTTCAGTTAAATTTTTTGAGAAGTATTTGTTGAAAACTTTTTGGCGATTCCTGTTCCTGATCAATATTCTTATTTTCTTCAGTTTTTAGATGAGGTACCTTCGGTGAATTGTCAGCACTTTGTTTTGTGCCATAATGTATGTGATGAGCTTGAGACTTTACTTACTAGCCATCCTTACTTGGTTTTTCAGCCTTATTTCTCTGTAGCGTCCTTATGTGGGCTTGGCCATGAGGAAAATCTGCCATCTGCAATGCAATATATTTGTAGGCGAGATGCTTTGAGATGGGTGCTGCAGCGCTCATGATGTTAGGCCTTCCCTGGCAAACTTTTTTCAACCCTGTCGCTCAGTTACTCGGGAGACTTTGTATTTTTGCTAAGAGTCTATGTTTATCAGTCAATAAAAAGATAGCGCTTTCTCCTTTTTGAACTAATGGGAATGAAATCAAGAGCACATGAGGTGTGAAGAGCAAAATTAATTGCAGTTTATGCATGTCTGTTTGTGCATGTTGCAAGACAAGTATTTGAAGTTTTTGACACTTGGGGACCCTGTTTTCTTTGCGTGTCGTACTTATTACAATGAAAGAGCTAACAAAAGATTTAGACAGTGGTGATTTTATCACACGAGAGAGTGAGGTGTGTGCATGTGTGTAAGGTACCAGACCTTTGACTTTGTTGTTGTTGTTGATTTTTTTTGTGCTGTCAGTATGTGCCCAAAGGTAAAAAATCATTTTCTGTTGTTCATACTGATCAAGTTTTTTTACTCTGTGTTCTAAGTTGTTTAAGACAGTGAATAAGCGCCTGACAAGCCTTCAGAGACAGCCTTGTTAGTTAAGTCTGGTTTCCTTTTTGCTCCTTTGGTTTAACATCCTTCCTTACTCTCTTTATTTCTAATCTAAGTTGCGTATAGTGTCTTTGGGCTAAATGATTACTCACTGTCTCTTTGAGACTTAGCTTAGATGGAAGACAGAACCAGATAAGTTTGCTTGCTTTAAATGAGATTTTATCTGCTCCCACTCGAAGTACACACTCCCTCATTAAATAAATTACATACCTGATTTACTTTTGTTGGAAATCCAATCTTTTGTCAAGCAATTTCTGATATTTTAAACTGAAATAGTGAAAATATTATATCCAATCAATGTCTCTTTTACAACGTATTCAGGAAGTCTCTGTATCTAGCACTGATCCAGACCTAAACTCCCAATAGCTATGAGGCATACATTTAAAAAAATGTTAAGATTGCAAAAATAAATGTTACAAATGATTTGTTTTGACAATAAAAATTTACCAGAATTTTTTTTTTATGTAAACAACGGTACCCAAATACAATTTAAAACAGCTGCTCTGCTCCCGAAGCTAACTGGCTGTAGCAACACAATGTTCCTCACTACCTGCAAGTAACCATGAAAGCAGAACTATGTTTAATTGTGAAGGCAGCTTAACAAATGTTTACCTAGTGATGGAATGATAGCCCCTCATGTGCAATCACACCTTATTTTTATCTAGTCACATTATAGTTAGTTTAAAAATGACTGAAATGATTACATCTAACATTAACTGTTATTAAATGTAAAAATGTTATTCCGAACTCCTAAAATTGATAAGCGCCGTGAGTGCACAACGATAAGCTTTTCTCATGAAGACTACATAGTTCAACATAATTGTTTGTTTGTACTAGGAGTTTTGTTACAAATTAGACAAAGAAAAAATGCTCACAGGCAGCTCATTAACCTCCCTTGGTCATGAAATTTGTCCAGTTCTCTCTATATTATCAGTTTCATGTATATTAATACTTTAACAGTGTTACAATAAATTATATAGCTTATCACTCGCTTATTTTAATGTTCAACTATAATATTGATAAACTTAGCATTGAAGTATGATTTGAAGCTTTGCTTGTTCTGTTTAAAAAAAAAATTGATGAAAAGCATCGTCCAGAGTATTTATTATTACAGTCTGTTATGATTCAATTTGGGAGTTTGATAGTCATGTTATTCTGGACTTGTCTGTGTAATCTTGACATGTATATATGCAATAGCTCTAGAGCCTTTATATAGTCTATCACTCCATAGAAATCACCACTGGTCTTTTTTTTTTTGACTCATTATTTATCACTCAGCATCCATCAATATTATGGTGATCTTACAAGCTAATATTTTTAAGTTATAATGTTATAATTGTTGGCTCCGCGTTCGTTTTTTTTTGTTTTTTTGTTTTTCGTTTCTTTAGCTTTTCTATGCACTCATCCTCCTTGGCCATTCTGCTTTTGTTGTTCTTGTAACTATAAATCTCCTGACTATTCACAGAAGCTCGGGTTGGGAAGCCTATCATTAAAGGATAATACTTTTTAACTTGATTTTCCTCAGCCCCACCCGACTTGGGGGCACCAAGCAGAAGCCTAATAATACGTTAAACCAACCTGATATACATGTTATATGCAACGGCTTGTTATTCAAGTGTAGAAAACGATTCTCTTTTTTTTCCTCCTTCTGCTTCTCGTTTGTGTGTGATGGTTGCTGTTGAGGAAATAATTCTGGCCGTAAAAACTGCAGATAACTTTTCATTGGGAGTTCATAGAACATCTTGGTCCAGTATCTTTTTATGCCCGCTCTCAGTCTTGGTTTGAAGAGGAAAAAAAAATACGCAACAAACGCACAAACATAGCAATTTATATTACAGGCTTTCGTCGAGCGGAACGTATGTCATGAGCCGGATGTTAGAATTGTATGCAAGAGAATGGAGGGTAAGGGGGGGGTAGGAAGGGATGTGAAATGAAGGACCCAATGTCTATGACTGGAATTAGATAACATGTATATCGCCTTCCTTTTAGCTACCTTCCTTTCCCCATTCACAATTTGTATGGTTTAGGTTTAGATCGCCTTGTTCTGGTTTCGGTGTATTGAATCCCAGACATTTAAACTTTATCTTCTTCTTCTTCTTCTTCTTCTTCTTCTTCTTCTTCTTCTTCTTCTTCTTCTTCTTCTTCTTCTTCTTCTTCTTCTTCTTCTTCTTCTTCTTCTTCTTCTTCTTCTTCTTCTTCTTCTTCTTCTTCTTCTTCTTCTTCTTCTTCTTCTTCTTCTTCTTCTTCTTCTTCTTCTTCTTCTTCTTCTTCTTCTTCTTCTTCTTCTTCTTCTTCTTTTTCTTCTTCTTCTTCTTCTTCTTCTTCTTCTTCTTCTTCTTCTTCTTCTTCTTCTTCTTCTTCTTCTTCTTCTTCTTCTTCTTCTTCTTCTTCTTCTTCTTCTTCTTCCTCCTCCTCCTCCTCCTCCTCCTCCTACTGCTCCTACTACTACTACTACTACTACTACTACTACTACTACTACTACTACTACTACTACTACTACTACTACTACTACTACTACTACTACTACTACTACTACTACTACTACTACTACTGCTACTACTACTACTACTACTACTACTACTACTACTACTACTACTACTACTATGCGGCGAATTTTGCGTCAAATTTTTCTTATGACGAACAACATGACGCGTGTCAGGATGATTCAGTTCTATATTTTGAAACATTGTTTTTTTTTTATGAGCTGTGCTCTTGTCTAGTAACGATGAAAAAGAAGCCATCGATCTACACGCGCTATCACGTGTCATAACTTTGTCAGCAGCACATGTGCCTTAATATAACAGTGATGCAAAATATCCAGCCTACTTCTTTAAGCCACTTAATATGAGGTAGAGGCTCAACTGTGTTTGCATGCTGAAATGATACATTCGCATCGAAAGAATTTGGAGATGCATAGATATAGAATGACAGACCGCCTAACCGAAGCGCCCTTAAAAAAAAAACAAAAACAAAAAAAAACAAAACGAAAAACCAACAATAATGATTTGATCGTTTATGAAGCACCCCCCCCCCTCCTTTCCCAACCACACACACCTTTCTCAAAGATTATTGCGTAAGAACTAAAGGCTTCGTTCGGCAGAAGTCACTTAATGAAATTTCAGTGATCTTTACCAGGCAGCCAATGACTTTGAAGAACTCCAAACCGCCTAGGAATAAATTAAGGCGATTCATTTTTAATCACATTTTGATTTCTTGCTCTTGCCTCGCGTAATAGCCACTCTTTGCAGCCTCAGCCTATTTCAGGAAAGATGGAAAAACAAACAGCCACACAAAAACAACAAACATTAAGCAATGGAATATATAGACAAACAATTATCATGGCAGGGCCAAGTGCATTCTCTTTCCCTTCTGTAGCTTTAATTCTGTTCCACTGAAGCCTTGAGATTACCTCTCAGTATGCCCAGTTTGCTCATTATTTTATCTTCCATCCCCAGTCACTGAACCCATAAGAAAGATTACCGAAAAGGTCAATGTTGCCCCTTACCGAAACCTCAATAATACGGTCAGAGTAGCCGAAGTATACAAACCTTTGCATTAGGTGCCGAAGTGAGCTGTATCGGTTGGCACTGTTAGAGAAGTTTAACCATGTTTTTGAGTGGGATGACAGGCCGAACAGAATACAGTGCTTTCCGAGTAGTATTCTACCCAAAATGTGCTGTTAGGTTAAATAAAAGAAACCACATTAACCGTTTACAGCGGTTTAACTTTAGTGACCTCGGCTAGTTACAGGTCGCATGTGACCCAGTTTTCCAGACCTAGTTTAGTACATGTAGTTTAGTAATGTTTTGGCTTAACACTAGCGTCGCGAGTGCTCGAGCAGGCTAGATCTAGATCTATAGCTTATCGGTCAGTGCCCTTGAAATGATCTATATTGTACGAAGAACTTGAGAATGCGTCTTATAGGCGCCTGTCTATCATCCTATATACTTAACTGTGAAGAATAACAGTTTGTGACATGGCATGGGGGCAAACAATAAAGGAATGATCGTAGCTTGACCTTACCAAGCAAAGGTCAAGGCCACAAGATGTTACACTCCTCTTCAATCTGAAGATGAGCGAGAGCTGGCAATGTCGGTCATTTTAGCTCCGGCTTTTCATTTTGCTTTCAGTCTCAAACGTGATTGTAATTTGCGTTTCATCTACAGCTTGGGTCTCACTGGGTCTTGGCACATATGTAACTCAACCAGCACATACAGTTACAGGCAAACATTTCGCGAGAAATGATCGTTAAGAATGTCAAAGGATAGATTTTCGTTTTTCAAGAGGCTTTTGAAAGAAGTATGTGAACGGATGAGGGATATGTTTCCGTTTTTCGCCAATTATTACATTATTTAAATCTAATCTAGATCTAGACATTATTTTTATCCTGATGCAGCAGAGTGTGAGACTAGGAGAAAGAAAAAAAAAAGTTTCATAGCCTGTCTAAGCAGAGTAGCGCCCCTCGGCTTCCAGGAATTTTATATATATTATATATATATATCGTATTTTGAGTGATAATTCTTTTGCCAAAATATAAATCATAATAATAAATTGATATGTTTAGTATTTATCAAGCCAATTAAAAAACGTTCCTAGTGCGACCTAGGAAAAATTAAACTGTGCATACCAATTTGGCGTCACACTTTCATATTATGTAAAGTTTAGTAATGTTAATTACTGACGAATACCAAAATAATGAAAATATAATGCACTTGTATGTTTATTTTTCCTCAAATATTGGGTAAAGTTAAATATATTTTGAGAACTCTTTTGCAGTTAATTTGGCTTTCTCATTGAATTGTTTTTGTATGACAAATTCACACCCAGGGCGTTTTTCTCATTTTACTACTATTTTTTTTTTAAATAGAGTCCTATGTCATTTTATTATAGTGTAAATGTAATCGATTGAACTAGACCATCACTTTATATTATTTAATCTTCTGCATATGCTCAGATTAGTCAGCCTTAAAGTTAAACACGCAATTCTACTAATAACTCGAAGAATGAATGGAAGTAAGTTTATGATACATAGGGTACACATGTAACAATTAGACATATTTATGTGACGCAATCATATGTAACAATTGTTCATACTTTTTCCATTTTTTGTATTGCAATCAAGGGGAATATTTTATGTCTAAGAAAATTGTAGAGATTAAAAAGGTTTTGTGTGCACTTCTTTTTTTTTTTTTACAATAGAACCTCTTAATCATAAAAATATCAAGTCATATTTGTGAGCGATATTGTGAAAGATAATGCTTGTAGGCAGAGGTTAAAATATTTTGGAGAATCAATGTTTTAGACTCCAAACAATGCTGACCATTTATGATTTTGCATCTATGCTCTTTTATGCAGATTTTAATTTATCCGTTGATCTTTAATTGCATTATATTTCCTTTGATTGCATTGCATTAAAATGACATTTGAATATTATTTCTTTACTCGATGCTTTTGGGTGTTGAAAGAAATATTTTTTGCATCCTCAGAGAGCCAGGGCAAGCACTATTACTCCTGGCCAAGAACCAGTTATAGAGACATCGAATAGGCTTCTTCCCACAGTCTTCAAATGGGAAGGTGGGGGCAAAGAGGTTTATGTTGCAGGAAGTTTTAACAACTGGAAAACAAAGATCCCTTTAGCCAAAAGGTACGTTCATACCTAATTTTTTTTTTAAACATTCAAAAGGATTTGGACAAAATAAATCTCGTCATTCATGCACCCATATTTTTATCTGTAAGGAAGGACTCCATTTCATTTTTATTTTTTTAGATTCTATAGACATTAGCAATATGTTTTGAAGTTCCTGATCCTTGATTGATCAGTCAAAAGTCACCATTATTTTTTTATATATATACATTTATTTTAACTGCAACTTTCGCTTTTTATAATAGCTCTAAAGCCAGAGTTTATTGTATTTGTGAGGTTCAAACTTTCATTGTGATTCATTGTTGGTGCAGCATGAGGACATGCAAGTTAAACACACCGATTACGAAAAATAAGTTTTTGGCCTCTTTTAAGAAATTTTACCACAAGCAAAATATTGATGACTTTCACCAAAAATGTATAATTTTAAAAACAGTTTTAAGGTAAGCGATCAATTGTCATGAACCCTTTTTTTACTCTGTTTTTCTTGAAGATAACCAAAACTATAGAACTTTGTAAAAAAACATTTCCAGCTGAAATTTATGGACAAAAGATGCAGCATGTAAAGTAATGTACCATGAGAAATTATAGCACTTTTATCACAGCCTCTTAGTTGTTGATTTCATAGGATTAAAAGGATGCAACATTTAACTTCCCATATAAACTTAAGTACAACACATCTTTATCAAAAAGTATGTCTTTTTACTGCAGCTATGGTCATTATGGAGTTTAAAAAAGAAAGGAAGAAAAGTGTCAAACAGAGATCAAAGTGTTAAAATTAATATTGATTATTACATGTTAATGTCAATATATATATATATATATATATACATATTTTTTTTTCTTTCTTTCAGCCATGGTGATTTCTACACAATTTTAGATCTCCCTGAGGGTGATCATCAGTATAAATTTTTTGTGGATGGTCAATGGCTAAGCTCCCCTGTTGATGTAAGTAAAACTTGTTGGTTTTTTTTTTCTATGTTATTTTTTTTAATTTTGGTAACATACTTCATTGGCCATTTTGTTTTATTATTACCCTTCAAGTTGAATTTCGGGAGTATCGTCAACCATTTGATCTATTTTGTTGTTTATATTTATTTCGTATATTTTTTTTCACATATTCTTTTACATATATATGTATATATTTATATACAAAAGTTTTAATATTTTGAGGCAACAAACAAATCTGAACATTTTGTGCTCGTTTCCATTTTGCTTCGTTTCTTTAGCCAGTTCAGGTTTTTTAGAGTGGGAGGAGGGAGAGCAAGAAAGTTGCTCATATTTTAAGCAGCTTTGTTGGAAATCATAACTTATTGCCTCATTCCTAAAAGCCCATAACAAACCATCCCTGATAAGTGAGTTTTTTGTTGAACATGTATATGACAATCAAGCTCATTAAAACAGTTTGATATAATCCACTTTAATGCATCAGGTAAATTCAAGGAACAACAGAGCTCAAAACTCACTTCCATTTAGAAGTCAGGCCTATCAAGTTAACTTAGCTTAAGATGAAGATCACTAAAAATGGATTTTATACTTTCCTTGCTTCCTTTGAACTGAATTATGTGTGTATTAAAAATAATCACAAATGCATCACTCTTATATAAGATTTTTAGATCTACTTGCACATTTTCATAATAAAAAAAAAAGAAATTAAAGTCGTTAATTGAGTAATATAAAAATAATTCGTGTGATATTAAAAGTCATCAGTGAACAAAACATCAAGTTTTTTCAGGGAAAGATTAAAACCATATTATCCATAAGTTCTATAAAATCATTCTTTACTTTTTCTGGGACATTGGTGATTGGAGGGAGTGATCCAGTTTTTCAGTCTCTCTTAATGTATATTTAATTGAATAAACTGTCTGGGTTTCAGATTATCAGTGCATCTTAACTGCTTTTGTTTTGTTTTGTTATCAGTTGCAGAAGAAAGCAACAAACTCTGGTAGAGTAAGTAATCAGATTTTTATTTACAGATCTATTTTTCTCTATCCAAGTCGACAAAAATGAGTAAAACATTGTAAATAAAAAAATATAATCACTTTAATATAATCGCTCTTGGGAAATAAGGACTCACAGGGCATAATGAATGGTTTTTCATGTACCAATTTAGCTGTACAAACCAGAGTTTATATCTCTTTTATTTATTCATAACCAGAGGTAAGCATTGTGAGCACTTCAAAAACAAAACAATGAAGAAAAATCAGTGGGTATTCCTTTACAATATTTACAGCTAAATATCCACAGAAGAAAACAAATTTCTGGCAAATGCATTGAAGATATATTATAAATATATATCTGCAAGTTAGAAGCCATATTTCATTTGCGCTTGAAGATAGAGAAGGGTATGACATCTTTTTTTTTTCTTTAAATTTTTGCATCTCACTAAGCTGGTGGTGGGTGTTTGGCCTCATCCCCTTCCCTTATTACATTTTACTCAAGGCAAAAAAAAAAAAATCTTTACCCTTTGTGTTCTCCTTTTCAGCCTTTTATCCTTTGAAATTTTCTTGGACTGTAATAGATAAAACAATTTTATTCTTCTGTTATTTCTTGATCCTCAGTTTAAATTGCCTATGACTTGGGTGGGAAAACTCAAGAATTTATGTGACTGTAATCAGAGCTTTATATAACTTAGAAATTTGGAAGTCAAATGGATTTTCTTTTTCAGAAATGAATAAAATATTCACAATGACTTCTTTAAGTGATATTTTTTCTTCAATTTATCAGCAGGCAGATTTAGATTGTACAACGTATCTATTTTTAATTTTGACTCAAATTCATAAGAAGATAATACATTATTAAAATGATGTTTTGCTCCAATTTCTTTAAAGTAAATATGATGCTTTTTTTGTCAGGGCATGCTTATAGAACATAAATCATTGTATGCTTTCAGTATTTATGTATTTTAAATTTTAAAACCTCATGTGTGAATCATTGTTTTCTAAGAATAATGTCAAGAAATATCTCATGGGTGTTACTAATTTCTAGAATGCCTTGGCTTGTGTAATCTTAATTAAATTCTGCTTCCAGTTTAAAATGTACTTCATTTAACGAAACAAAAAAAAAATAATAAGTTCTTACTTTTATCTGATGAGATGATGTAATTGTTGAGAGTGAAGAGAATATATGTCATCTGTGTCTCTCTGTGTTGAAAATATGAAGGGAATGCCTTAACTTGTCTAACTTGCTGCCCCTCCCCCCCCCTCCCAAAAAAAAAAAAAAAGAGAAAAACACAAGGAGTTAGAAGATCCACTTAAGCATGAATCTTTTAACTCTTTTTTGTCTTATAAAAGACAGCATCAAAGAGATGACTATTTTTCCATTTTTTTCATTCAAATAGTGTCTGCGTTTCATCTTTCATGATTTTATAAAGTCACCATGATTGTCACAAAAGATTTTGCTTAAAGATGTTAACATGCCTATATGCTATGTGATAATTGCCAATAACTATTTGTCTCTATTTTGTAAAGCTACAATAAAGTGTAAATGCTGCAGTTTGAAATTATCTTGTATAATCAGCTGTTCTTGAAAATTCCATAATAAAAACCTGGGGGGACGTGAGGGAAGTGAGGGGAGTGGGGGTGTGGTGATGGTGAGGGGAATAAGAACAGGAAGAAACACATTTTAGCCATCTTATACACATCCTAATAACAATTAGGATTCAATAGCATTTGATGCTGATGCTTCATATGAAATATAATCAAAGTCTATAGGAATTTTTATAACCAGTGAGGATAATGTGGAATGGTGGTCTTTTGACATTGAGAGTTTTTAGAGTATATATTTTATTCACTTCTTTAAGAAATATTCTGTCAAACTATTGAAATTTGTCCATATTTTTTTGTGTGAACTATGGCAACTTTTTGAATGTTTGGACTTCATCTAATTCCTAACATTTCTTCATGGGTTTAATAATTCGATACATATGTGGTAGTTTATTATATCTGCCTCGATAAAGTTCTTTACATTCCCTACATCAACATATTTCAACAGTTTCATGACATATCACTGTTGATCATTTTGAAAGATGTCAGAAAATTAAAGGATATTATTTGCATGGAAACCAAGTTTTTTCTTTTGAATGTTACTTTCTTTCAATGCAAATATTTATAAAGAAGGTCCCAATTCTTTTTTTTTTTCTTTTGTCTTTAATTCTATTTTTATAAGTAAAAGTAATGATTTTTTTATCATCACTGTAAACATATTTTTAATGTAAATTTTTTTTCTTTTGTAGCCAGTGGTCAATAGTGATATTGGTACCCAAAATAATTACATGCGAGTCAAGAGGTCAGATTTTGATGCATTCGAGGCGCTGGCTATAGATGGAAGAGCTACCAGCAAAAAAAGTAAGACAAATAATTACATTAAATGCCCTAAAATAAAATTTTATAAATCAGTAAAGCCTTTATTCAAAACTGTTAGTACCTAGCAATCTCATTATAAAGTATGCACCTATAAGTTTCCCACATCTTCCTTCTTCCTGTGATTCAAGTGCAGAGGAATACTGCCCCCCAGTGGCAGACCAATGTATCTGACAAATTTTCTAATTTGTTTGCATAAACTGACTATTTAAAGTATTATCCAACTTGAGTTAATGGCAGAGAGACGTATCTTCATCGTTACTTTAAAATTATTTACATACCAAATCGACGAACCTGAAGTTTTTATGCTGACCATCAAATATTTTGTGCAATTTTCCCGAAAACACAAAATCTGCAGATATGATGGTTTGCCTTTAGGGGGCAGAATAGATGATGTTCCTGAAAAAGGTCAGTGAGAGTAGTCTGCCTTGATTTTTTCACATTCTCGCATGTCTTCTCTTGAATGGGGAGCTATTGAGGTTCCAAGTTCTCGTTTCTTGGCCTAAATTTTGGTTCAATAGTGAAAGTGAATAGCTTCGCCTGCTAAAATGCGCAATGGAAATCATTCTTATAAGCTTTTGAGGCCTTTCTTTGTTTGTTTTACTACGAATTTCAACCATAATGAAGTTATTCACAGCCACTGAAGTTCTCTATGAGCTTGTCATATCTAAAGATATAGATCTAGAGGTTAGTTCTACTAATGGAAGAGATGGTGAGAGCCTAGATCTAGCTTATTTTCCTGAAGGTTTCGGCCAACAGATCTAAATCTAGAGCTAGAATTCAACCAAATTTACTTGAGTAGGGGTGGAGGGGGAGGGGTGTACCCAGGCAATACTTACATGGAGAAAAAAGTGTTACGGGATGCATAGGCTTAGTTCATAAATTATGAATTTATACACCTTGGGTGGTATGCACAACATTTACTGAACTCGAACATTTTTCGCATTTCGTAAGCATCGTCATAAACTAGCTAACTAAAATTGAATGTGGCAGTGGAACTTTGTGAATAGTAGTGAAGCACTACAGTAGTTTTGGTGAAGATACTTTATCCAATGAAGGGATATATATAAATTAAATAAAAAAAAGAATAGGGAAAGTTAATTCTTAAAATGGTTTCTCTTATTTTCATGATATTCTAAGTACTGAACCATTTTGGAGATGCACTGACTCTGCAGATGAGCCCATTTTTAAGTGTGCATTTAAAAAGCAGCAGTATTAACATCTTTTTCCTTGCCACTTAAGCTTCCAGTAAAGCAGGATCAGAGTATGGTCAAGACATTCCATCCCGCTCAGCTTCTGACGGAAAACACAGTGGTCCCCCTTTCCTCCCTCCTCAATTATTACAAGTTATTCTCAACAAAGACACCCCAGCTCATGTAAGTTCATTCTACCAGATCAATATATGACCATATTTATATAGATTACTTCAATGCCCATGAACTCTTGTTAAAACTAGCAGTAACTTTTTTTGTATACTAGTCATTCATTCATGCGAATACTTTAACTTAAATTGTTCACATGGCTGGAGAGTACCAAGAAAGGAAAGAACGGTCATAGATTTTGTCCATTGTTTTGACATTCATTCCTTACAGTAAATTATGATTTTTATGAAACCTAACACATCACAGATATTTATATTTACTGTGCTTTTTATTTTATTTTAGGTTGAGCCTACTCTGCTACCAGAGCCAAACCATGTGATGCTGAATCATCTTTATGCCCTCTCTATCAAGGTATTGTCAATTTAAAAAATGCCATGATTGTATGGAAATTGATGATTTTCATAATCAATCTCTCACTTTGACCATGTTAATAATTGAAGTTGTCTCTAAACACTCTTTGATTCCTTTAATTTTTAATTGTCTAGAAATCAGATGAATAATTGGTCTCTGCATATGGCTCTTTGAGAAACTTATAGGAAGCTACTCAAAGAGCATCCAAATGGGTCATCAGAATCATGAGTATAGAACCATTACACTTATTTTTTTTCTTTTTAAATGTTCTTTTTTATAGTCAAGAAATTATTAAATTTTGAAGCTTTTCTGAAAATTGTAGTAAATATTGTATTTTTTTATTTCTTCATCTTTAAGATATCTCAAGATACTATGGAAGTATAGTTTTGTAATTCATTTAGGGCCTATATATATATATATATATATATATATATATGTTTACAATATTTTGTTGTTCTCATTTTAATTGCATAACAATAATTAACACAAGATCATGTGAAGCAGCAGAAAAGAACTTCACAATTAAAAGATGAAATGGTAATTTTTTTGCTTTTTTTTTCCAACAAATACCAATAAGATTTTTAAATGAAGCATCAATAAGTAAATAAAAAGTATACAGCAATGCTTGTTCCTTCGGGCTCTTTTTCTTCTTTGCAAGAGAGATCAAAGAGTATCTAAAATCACTTAGTTTGTCTATTTCAGTGGAAGTCTGCCCCATAACCAAGTCTCAAATTCATTTAATTATTTTTAATTAAAATTTTGAATGTCTTTGCATCCTGTAACAGGATGGGGTGATGGTCCTGAGTGCAACACACAGATTCAGAAAAAAGTATGTGACATCGCTGCTTTACAAGCCTATTCAGTAGAATAACAAATTGATTCCATGCTCTTTCCTCCACACCATGGCCGTTTACCATTAAGAAAAGATATGCGATCGGAACCAAAGCCAAGAAGCTGTTATATGTCCGTTGCTGATGGGGCACTATAGAGACCCCAAGGTCTGTTGCAAATTGGTTGGATTATTATACTGGATGTTTATACTTGGACAATATTAGGGATCTTTAAAACAAGGGAAAGGTTTCTGATGTCTAATCTTTTTGAGCTTGTACTGTTATTCCAGATGATTGAATGTTGTCTCTTTGTAAACCTTTTTTGTGCTTTGAAGAGGCAGAAGGACTATATGATTAGAATGTTGTGATTAATGAATACTTTGATCATTATATTTCCATACTCTGTTTGTAGAATGCTTGGCTTGTTAAGTGAGAGGGGTGTTGAATGAAATGCTCTTCCCCTTCAAGAAGAAAAAGTCTCAACTGCTTATTAAAGCTGGATTTTGTTGGGAAAGAGATGGCTTAAGTTTTCTTTTTTTTTTTTTTGTAAATGAGAATTCCAACTTTATTGTAAGGATATGAAGAGACTTGACTTGCTCAAGATATTATACATATTGATTTCACAGTGCAAGGTTTTTTGATTTTTGTTATTAAAATCCACTTTACTTTTTATTTACAAAGACAATGGAGTATGTCCTGTGTCTCAACATAATTTCCAAAACGATTCATTTTTCTTACTGTGTTGCCTATCAAACTTGTTTGTGTTAGATTTTTTAGAGGATTAGTAACATAAAATCTGTAAATATTGCTCCGCCAATAAAAGATTGCCAGTAGATTCTCATAAACTTGTGCATTTTTTCTTTGTTTCATCATGGCTCATGTATGAAAAACAGTATATTGTTGCAAAAATACTGTTTCAAATATTATTTTCTATTAATTTCAGTAATGTTTCTATAAGAATTAGATTTGCTTGTGTAGACTGAATTTTTTTTTTTTTTCTTTTTTATTTGAGGACTAACATCTCTGTATTACTTAGAAGTGATTTTCTGAATTATAAGGATGTTTTGTGTTCTTCATGTCATATAGGTATACATGATATCCTAGTTCTTTAAGTTTAAGGTTCTTGTACTAACGCTTTAGATTTTTTGTGGAGTGTGAAAAGAATGCATACAAAGTGGCTGGTGTCTGGATACACTGTAGAATCCATATTATATTTATTCAAGAGTATGGAATGGGTGGTTTTGAACTCAAAAAACAGTTTGGATTTTGCTTGGTTCATGTGGGATTTAAACATGTGTGGTAGATTAATTAATGCAGTTTAATGATTATTTTGAAATATGTGATAATTGGATTTGGTTTTGAAATGCATTGACTAGCCAGCATTCAAGCTCTTTGAATGGAAAAATGGCAAAAAACCCAAGTTTCTGTGATGACACATTTTACTCTCGCAGTAAAAGAGGAGATTGAATACAAGTGCACAAAATTTTTTAAAAACCTTTTGTAAATGTTAATGCTTAAAGGAATTGCATATGCTGGTTAAGCTTATGCTTGTTCTTGAGTACAGTATATAAAACTTAGCGGAGATTTGTCAATTTCATTTTTTTTTCATTTTTCATATTGTACAAATCGTAGTGGTCAAATTACTTCATTTGTTTTATGTCTGAAATACAACTCAAGTGCAGGGTTATATGCATGAAATGTTTGAATTAAATTTGTAAACTGGATCATGAATGTAATTAGATTATACCTATTGAGTTAATCGTAGAAAAGTAATATGTGCATATACTAAATCTCTCTGGCGTTTGATAGTTTAGAAGTCTTGGATGTTTTTATTAAATTTGCAATCTAATGCTTAGCTTAACAAGGCCCAAAAGTTCTTTAAATTTTGTCTTGGCAAATGTTTAGAATTATTGTAGTTAATGATGAGTTTAGTTGTAGCCGTTTTTGGTAGTTATGATAATCAACCACTATTTAAGACTTAAATTTATAAGTGACATCCATTTTACTGGTGCTTTTTCACAGTAGCCAGCATATTAATGTGTATATATAATTAATAAATACTTTTTGTAGTTTCCAAGCCTAGTTTGTTATATTTCTCTTTGGAATATTATAAAATGTATATAAGAATTTGATAACAAGAATTATGGTTAATGTCTTAAAAATTTTAAAGATGATGTCTTAAATCAAAGGATATCATACTATGTTGACAGTTCAATAATATTCCCACATTGTCAGAATATAGCAAGATGCCCATAGCTATTACAATAAAGCATTTTCACAATGTCATTGTGTTAATTCCTTATTTTCTCAGAATTTATGCAACAAGTCATATCAAATCTGATTCATACACCATATAAATATAATGCAACCTTTCTAGTCAATACAATATACCAATTCTGTGCAGTCTCATCTCAATGTTTATAATTTTTTTTTTCAATCACTTGTTCACTGAAACTCATTGTTTTCATTGGTAGAATCCATAATGTCTTAAAAGATTAGAATTCTTAGACTAAAGAGCAGGAATCCCAAACTTCCTATTTGAACTCATATAAGAAATATCAGAAATTAACCATATTATTTAATCATTTTACATTACCATCAATTTAAGTTAGCCCTCCCTTCCTACCTTGAAAAGATTTAACACATATTTTAGGATTAAAATGAAAAACAACATGAATGGATATCATTACTTATACATGGACATGGCAACCTTGAGTTTTTAACGTATGCACGCTTTAAATTGATTTTTATTTTGAGTGACGGTTCAACTTTTTTTTTAATAACTGGTTCTTATGCTTGATCAAAGTATTGGGTTTATGTTCTTTACATGGACAGGAATGTAACTGCAAATTATAATCAAAGATATTATGTTAATATCCCCTAAATTATGAGCATTCAAACAATTATGAAAATACGGGTGATTTTACATTCAGTTTTCTTAATACATCGTGTAACTGAAAATCTTCAAAATATCTGAAATTGAACGTTAATATATCAAGTTTGTTTAAATTTTTATTTTAGATTACTACTATAAGCCTTTTTAAGTTTGAGTTATCTTTATTTTAAGCATGATTTTTATGTGCAGTCCATGATCTGAAGGGATCATACTCATCTGCACTACTCTTAAATATTATTGTCCTAATCATGCTGAGAAGAAAAAAATACAAATCATCTAACAAGTAACCAATATGCTGACAAGACCAGGTTTTTCCGAAAGGCTTTGTGAGAGGAACACTATATTAGATCACAAATCCTGAAATAAACAAAATTTTCCTACACCAAGACCTTTCCAAGTACATTGTATTCAACATCTAAATTTTCTTTTAATAAAATAGTCCTCGAGAAATAAATGCCATATGTTGATGACTGCCAGACTCCTAGACAAATGCAATGTCTGGGCTGAAGACATTAAAAGACAGGAGTGGAAAGTTTGGGCAGGTCTGTGCTAGTGTGGATGGATGTACATGTTTACCTGCTTCACTGCAAATGACTAATCTGGGCCAGCTGAAAACAAACATCAGGTAACAAGTCCCTAACACAGTAACAGTACTTGTTGTGGATGGGAGGAAGAAAAACTTCACAAAGAGGCATGTAAACAATTGGATCTGTGCAGGAACACAAGGATTTGCACTTGCAGTAAGGGTTTTAACAAGTGACTTTTATCTGCATGGGTTTCTTTCCTAGATTTTTGAAAAATACAGTCGAGTCCGCTTATTTCGAAGACCTTCGGATAATTAAAAGGACTTCAAATTAACCGAAATTTGAATTATCAAAATACAGAAAGAGAGTTAAAAAAATGAGGATGACAAATCAGAAATGTGGTACAAGTGTGCTGGGGGGTGGAGGTGGGCCTAACCCCTTTCTCTCTTGCAGCCTTATTGCAGACTCTTACCTGTAACGTAGGTGGGCACACACACACCAGAATCGCTTGCCGTGCGGAGCATAGCACTACATGTACTTCGTTTTACAAGCTTGGAAAAGTGCTCTCACTGTGTCAGAATAAAAAAAAATCACGCCCAAATCGCTTTGAATTAACCGGATCCTTCTTACGAAATTCAAACTAACTGATATTCTTAATAATGCTTAAAAAGAGAAATATTCGGTAGAATTAAACGACTTCGAAATATCTAAGAATTCGAACTATCCAGATTCGAATTATTTGTACTAACTGTACCCATTTATCATTCAAATTTTGTTGTCTTCATGAGGTTAATGTTGCAAAAGACTGGTTTGAACAGCAAGCATTTACATTTCATTGTCGTTATAGGATTTATAGTTTCAATGAGACTTGGTTGAGCCAGGAGGCAAATTGACAATGACTTTGACTTTATTTTCTCACCATGCAAACAAATTTGTCCCTGAAGAAAACATATCGTTTCTTTCATTTAAGTTCAGAACAAGAAACAAGAAGGGACAGTATGTATGGCTTTCCACACAATACAGGGACTGTCTGATGGTTTCCACTTGGATGTTTTGAAATTCAATGTTTTATTCCAATTTGCGGTCAAGAGCCTAAGGATCAAACCATTCTTTTTCTACCTTTATAAATATATGTAGATACTGCGCTAGATTTTGAACCAAATTTTTTAAATGTAACCTTATTACTTTTGTTAATAATGCTACTTGCAAAAATGAACATAAAACCTTCATTTTTTTCACAAAGTTTGTGTTTAAATGATGATTTAACGATTTATTGACCATGGACTCGTTTCAATATTTCTGAGAAAAATCAAAAAAATTTTCATAAGACCAGTGAATTATAATGGGATAAATTTTTTAAGATCAATTTTAAGTTCCAAGTTGAATACAATATGAATAAAAAAAGAGTAATTATTGCAAAACAAATACATGTAAAATTGATCAAAGAGGACAAGTGCAGAGGTTCACTCAATAAATTCTTACCATTTTAATAATTAATATATTGGTGATATTTAATTCATTATCTCTGAGGAAATATTTCTATCCCATTTAATCACTTGAACGTTAAAATGAATAGCCTTCTTTAGTAGTTTATATTTTTTGCAAGACATTTACTTATTTACCAATTGTCCATTTCAGCATACATATAAGATTCATCTGATGCAAGTAGAGGGGCTAGTAACAAAAATATTTTTTCCTATGTGGAATATTCAAATTTTAGGTCTCAGGTGTAGGATTTCTTCATCCCTGTTACTCTCTTTCCTTTTCTTGTAAGTTGTTAATGAAATCATATTTTATGGACCTTTTCTGATCATATCATTTTCAGACAACTTAAATTCAAAGCATGTTGCTTAGCAAGTTATCTTTAAGAAGCCTTGATGAACTATGTTGCTCTATGAGAAAGTATCTCATTAATTTAATATGATGCCAAAGATAGTGAGACGCTGGCTCTTTTAAAGTTGCCTCTTACTCATGATCTACACAAGGCATGTTTAAGTCTTCATATCCATGCTGCTTGCATGTGAAATATCCATTAATTTCATGGGCAATTTGGCTGTTACATGAGTATTTATTTTTACCTTTTTTGATTAAACTAACAAAGTAACATGTCTTAAATTTTATGAAAATGTCACTGTTACTGCACTTGCTGTGTTACAATTTATATACATAATAATTGTTATACAAGTAAGAGGTTGTAAACTGCATTCCCAACATTCCACTGAAATTCCTATTTCAGATGCTCAGATAAAGTATCAGGCATGAAATGCTGGTTGTGAGCTATCACACCACTGTACCATATTAATGGGCGTAGATCACTAAACCAAAGGGATCATGGTGTTTGACAAACAAATATTTTTCTTCACTCAAGAACTTCAAGTGAAGAGAATTCCCCATTATGATGTCATTCCAGAATTGATTTAAATAATCACATGGATAAGATCATTGTAACCAAATGCAAAAAATTTTTTTTTAAAAATCATGAATAAAATATGAAATGAAGAAGCTTTTCTTCAACTGTTCAAGCATTGAACCTTGCCTGTTTAAAACACATATTTGAACTTAAGAGAAGTAACAATAAATCAGTTTTTTCAGTACATTCTTTAAAATAATCTCATTTCAAGCACATTTGATGCGCTTTTTTATTTCAAAATGTTTGAAGAAAAGAAAATTTTCAATTGAATAAATATCGCTCCCCTGCTTACTATAAAAAAAGGGGCATAAATCCTTTGGGAGCTCTAATAAGACCAAATGAATCTATATAATACTGAACAAACGTGGAAAAACTGACATATGATTCTATGGAAAAAAAAATTGCAACATTTTATAAATCTTTTATGCTTTTGTACTTCACTACTTTAAAAGGCATAAAACTTTTTCTTAGATAATACAGATGTATATTATATATAAGTTAAACTGCTATCTTAATGTAATTTTTAATTTTTTAGTCTGTGTTATGCTAATCGAGATTTCAATCAATGGAATACTCTAGATCTGAAATAATCCAGAGGCTTAATATATGTATCAACATACATGTAAATTAAAAAAAAAAACAACAAAAAACAAATAAACTTATAGGAAGGCTTTAGTTATAGTGTCCATGTTATCAAATTATTCTTAAAAAAATTGAACATTTTTAATGCAAGGTTTATTTCCATAGAAAATACAGTGCCCTCCACTTAATTCAACATCTGATTATTCGACATTCCTGTTAACTCGACGTAACTAAAAAGTCCCAAATAAATTCCTTTAATTAGTACTAATAAAGTTTCCGTCAAATCAACATTTTGATCCAATAATTTCTCCTAATTCGACGGAATTTCCACCATGATTCTGTATCTAAATCATCCAAAATATCAGTGAATTCTTAGCCTAGCCTCAAGAGTTAGATCTAAAGATCTGTTATTTATGGATCAGTGCAATTTAAGACAGGGGTTTGTGTGAGAAGAGAAGGGAGCGGTTTCGGATGCGCAGGAAAGACCGTAGGTAGTCAAGTACCTTCTGTGTGCGTGAGAGAGAAAGAGAGAAGGAGAGAGAGTGAGAAAGAGGGAGGGAGGGGCTGGCACCTTGGGCCTCAAGCCCAATGCTACTTACTAGCACTGCGTTTGGGATTTGAGGTGGAGAGGGGTGTGCAATGGTTATAGATCTAGTTATGGGATGGGTTTTTATTAGTATTAAACTGAGTCCTCTTTACGTCCCTACATTGTAGAGCTATAAGCAGATCTAAAGAGTCATGACTGAAATTTTAAAATTAATAAATTTTAAGATTATCTCCTAATTCGAATTTCTCTTAATTCGATGCAATTTTGTTGGCCCCATTAATGTCGTTTTATCAAGTGTGCACTGTAACCAGAGAGCAAATTATCTTGTTCTAGGTGAATTCAGCTGTATGAGTAGGCTTGAAAAGATGGCATCTAGCTTTTTGCATCAAATCCCATTCCATTGTATTTCAAGTGACCTGAAGGAATTGGTAAATGTTTTAACCAAATCACTATCTTAAATACTGACAAAAAGTATAAAACCTAGAAATGAAATGTCTATGTGAAATACTCAAATGAACAAGTACCTTTTTTTCAAATAGTCATAAGTTATTCGGTTGAATTATATAAAAGATTACTTTCAAAAGGCAAAAATATTGGAAGAACATATCATATTCCTAATTACATTTTTGTTCAACATAAAAAATTATTTACAAGAATTTACTAGGAAAAGTGAAACCAAAACAATGAATATGCAAGTTATTGAAGCTTGAGATACAATGCCTTAAGACTTTGAAGCTAATGCTCAGATTTTGAACACTGATGACTTTCCTGACAATTTTTTGAATTTTATATGGCAACCAACATATAGCACTACCTAAATTACATGCCTGAAACTTGTAGGTTGTTATATTATCTTGAGAACATCTTCTGCTGCACTGCAGGTGAGACTAGTGCCGTCTGGCTCAACATTCAGAGCTTTCACCTTGCCATGGTTAACAATCATTAAAAAGCTAGAAGCATGAAAAAAATAAAAACCTGCTTATTTTTAAAACAAAATTTTAAAATCACATAAAAAAGTAATGGCTGGTAAAGTGGTAACCTGAAGAACTTTCTAACTATTTTTTTAATTCACAGAATACAGAAAATAGCCATGATTATACCATTCAAACCTCCTAACTTTTGTTAGTGTATCCTTTGATCATATTTATTTCATTTGATTTCATCTCTTGAGCATCAACCAAGCAATGTCATCCTATGTAACTTAGCCCCTAATCTAAAATTAATCCAGGCTGTTGGCTGTAGCTCAGAGACATCATAAGTTGAGCATTCCACCACCCCCAGTTCTAATCAGATTTATCTTTTACTGCTGCATGAGTTGGGAACAAAAGCTGAAGACAAGCTAGTGTGCTTGACTATGTAGATCTGTTAGAAAAGATGCAGAATCTTCATTACTGCCGATTGAAATAATGAAATTTATGGCTGTTACACAAAGTTCATTTTACTATTCTTAAACTAGATCACATAAAATGACATCTTTTGACTAAAGTGACTTTTATTTATTTACTTTTTGCACAGTGTGAATTTTATGGAGCTATAATTCAAAATAATAAATTAAAAAAAAAGAATTCAAATTTGTGGCTTTAAATTAAGATCCCTCATTTGACATGTGGTTTTCCAGTTGATATTCATAGGATAGAGAATAATCTTCTTTATTTTTCGTGGCTCCAAATGTGGTCAGGCTTATGTGATCATTAACTTTGGCCTTTTAAAAGTACCCTTTGCGATGAATTATGCAACATATATGTGATAATGATACTAAATTATGATATAAATTCTTACCTTAGTTAAGTCCTGATTAGTCCATCAGATTTTTTTATACCACTGTATGCTTTTTTTCCCCTCAATCTTTCTTTTATGCCTTTTCTTTAACAAAGGAGTGCCATATATAGCAAGGCCTTTAGACAACAACTGACAGGCCTTTTGCCGAGTTGTCACATCCACAATAGTATGAGCTTCATGGTAACTGAACTTGAGTGGATTTTATTATATCATATCTATGGGACCTTTCTCTCTACAAGCTGAGTCCTGATTTTCGTTCAGTTAAGCTCAACTTTAGTCTTATGATCCTATATCTGTTTATTCCTGACAAACAATATTTAGTCTGAAGAGGTTATATTAGACATGCTGATGTCTTAAGTGAGGACCACATCTGCTACAAGTACAACTAAAGTTAAATCTCTAATAATCAATTATATGCAGGTAAAGTATGATACTTTAAAAGTAAAAAATTGACTCATTAAATGGTACACATAATTTTTGTTTTCTTTCCACTGATTTGCCTAGAAACAAAAAGATACAAGAACATTTCTAACTTTCGTCAAAGTTGTCAGTTGTATCACAAAAAAATGTTAATAAAAGCTAGGCACTGTGGTATTAAGTTTTAATTTGAAAATAGATGGAAATTTACAGGATAACAGATAATAAACAGATACATATAGATAAAAAATCAATGCCATGCTCAAAGATTTGCAGTGTGATATATTATGGCTTAGAATCATCAAGGCTTCCATCTCTGTAATGATTTTAAGTGGTCTATCAAATTTCAGTATTCAATGAATCAGGTTTATTTACTAGAATTAATATCATTCTCTGGAAACTCTCTGCCTTCACTATTCTTGATACAATTTCAGTCTTTTTTTATGAGCTGATGTCCCCATCAATTCGTATAGCTGTTGTCTGTTTCCAGCACGTTTTTTATCACTGTACTTTTCCATGTATCTTCAACTGTGTTAGTAGTGTGATTATCTTGTGTGGCACTCTGTCAAATGCC
Source organism: Elysia crispata (assembly GCA_033675545.1). Lineage (NCBI taxonomy): Eukaryota > Metazoa > Mollusca > Gastropoda > Plakobranchidae > Elysia > Elysia crispata. The sequence continues at coordinate 178,998 of JAWDGP010003531.1, forward strand.
TCTGTGTAGTAATTTCAGTATTAAGTATCTTATCCTCGAAACTAATCATTGCATGATAAAAAGGATATTAGGACTTCTAAATGTTAAAATTTGTTCTTTCACATGACTTTTTTTTAGACGAATGTATTATTTTAAAACTGACAATTTCTAAGTACAGTATCATCCTAACCCTATCTTCAGAAAAAGCTTCTCCAAGAATATTCTACCCCGTCTTGAAGTTTTGGTCCTGTCAGGCCATGTGACTCCTCCTGTCAGGCTGAACTTTTGAAAATTTTTTTTACATATATGTATAAATGTATAACACAATGCCAATCTAAACTACTGTCGACTGTTATACATTTTATTGTAGCCTATATTCTGAATTCTCTTTTGTAACCTGTAATGTTAGAAGAGTTACGCTATCAGGAAAGTGTAGAATTGATCGACATATTTCTTGGATGTACAAAATCCACATATTTTACATGTTTAAATGCTTGATAGCACAAAGATTGAGAAAAGAGAGGTTGCAACAGTCACCTGAACAACACTCAAGGGAGTTAAGACAAAGGATACAAAAGTGTGCAGGCATAAAACTGAACTTACTGCTTGCATCTCATGACATTTCCCAGAAGAGAAGATGCATCAAACTCTAGGCCAATAGCCTGAAGTGGTATATAATTAAGAAATAATTAACTGCAACTTAAAGTGTAAGACAAAACATAAAGTATTTAAATCTGGAAATAAATTAAGAACAAATTTATGAAACCAATTGTTAAAAACTTTAAAACTTTGTAACTTTATCATTTTTTAACTTTTTCTTTTCAGGTGTGATGCTCTTGTTAATAAATAGATGAAACTGTCTAGAATTATTCATATATTGGTGTCAATACAAATTAAAGTCCTTCGATGTTGAATTCAATGCCCTGGATTTTATGGATACTCTATTGTATGTACATTTAAAAAGATATGTTACCTTTGTAAATTCTCCACAGGTATCAGCTAAGAACTCAATCTGGTCAAAGATCAAAAACACATTCAATAATTAATATAGAACAAATAAGAAATATAAATAAAATAAAAATATTTCACATAAAATATATACCAAATATATAGGTGTCATGGAAAGCCATACTTTGCTATATTAATGTTACTGATGATTTAATAAAGCAATCAAATACATTTACATACGCATGCCATTGTGGCCAAAATTGAGTCTACTTGATATTCGCATTTATTAATGATAAAACTCTATGCTAATTTGATATTGAAGTAATGCTCAGCTTTAAACCATAAACCATAAACGACTGCAAACTTATTTCTAGCAAAAGTTCCAGCCCCATTCTCGATACTCATTCTTTGCTGCAAAATCTCTGTATTCTTAATACAGATATCTTGTAAATGTTACAATTGGACTGCGGAAATAGCACATAACCTAATTGTGTCCTATACCCCGATATTATGAAATAACAGAAACTATTTTGCACTTAGACCAATTTATTATTCCAAAAATGCAAAAACCAATAGTAGTCTCAAGTATTCTGTTTTAATTTGTTTATTTATCAAGATAAATAAGATTCATTTTAACAGCACACCAACATTGAAATATGAGAGAAACCTTCCACGTTAAAGAAGAAAAAAAAAAGGTTTTCCTGATAATGTAGTTTTATTATTAGCTAATCATTTGGTTTTCACTTTACTTTTGAAGTAGGCCTTATAGTTTCTTATTAAAAAAAGTACAAATTTTATGTTCGTTCACAATGTTCCCCAGAATTGAATATGAAAGTTTTGCAAACTTTCCTGATTAATTTCTTGTCTAAAATTTAAATCTTTAAAATGAGCATGTTAAGGAATTAAAATTTTTTTTTGTATTATATTAGGCTTCATTATGTATACAGTATTTCTTGAAACTACCTGAAAACCATCAAAACCCAGCTTCATAGAGTCCTGATAATATCTTATAATATTGCACCAGAGATGACATGACCAAAGATAGTTGTCAGTATTTTCTGGAATTTCCCACATAATAAAGTCACTAACCATGTCTGGTGACCTAGAAAGATAACACAAATGTAAAATTGGCGAAAGATGATAAATCACCATGAAAAAAAAAGACCTAAGATAGAGTCATACGACTTACACAACAGTCACTTCATCAGTATGTTTTGGCCTTTGAATTTAATCAACATAAAGTAGAAAGAGGGGACTTCTTCAACTATATTCAAACATCATCCTTACAAATATTACAACTGCAAGGACTGCAAAACTATTAAATTAGGCAAAGAACCATTAATTTTGATTGTACAATATTTAAAAAAAATCAAAAGAAAAAGGTCTTTCTATGATAAATATATGCGCATGTAAGAAAAGGACAAACTATGTTGAAAAAATTAATGAGAAATGAAAATCTTTTCTTAGATTCCAATCCACAACACTAAATTAAACATCTCATGATTTCCTTCGGGGAAAAAGAAAGAACTATTGATTAAAACAAAAATACTCACAGATAAAAAAACAAACAAAAAAACAAAAATAAACACAAAACAAGAACAAGAACAAAAACTAGAAATCGTAGTCCTGTAAGGTAACAAGTAGGAAAGTCCATTATATAAATACTTTTTTTTTTTAGAAAGAAATCACCTTACGGTTCTTGCCTAAACTTTCACGCCATGCAGACATGACATAAGGATCATTGACAGACATACATATCACAGATGTTACTCCTTAGGCCTCCAAGATACCCAAAGCTCTGATAAATCCAGGAACATGATCCTGGATAAAAAATAGAATATTCATGACATGAGTCGCTTTTTTCTTTCTCTTTAAAAAAAAAATTAGAGTAAAGTTCGCGGCGTCGGACGCGGGCTATTGCCTGGACCGCACCTTACCCGGGCACCAGGCGCTCCGATGTTGGGGCACGTTGGGGCGCCGGGCGCGGGTGAAGTTGCACTCAGCAAGATAGATGAACTGAACCCTGGCCTATGTCTCCGTTCGTGGAGCCCTGGCAACGCCTTTGACTAGGATGCTAGAGTTTGGGAGCTCCTCGGAATCGGCAGACGCCCTTTTTTTTCGTTTACAACACCCCCCCCACCCTTCCCCACTCGTGAGGAGCTTTGAACCATGACCGTAATAGGGTCTAATCATGAAGCCACCGCGACAGCGGGAGAGTACCCGGGTGTAGACCTGTAATCGCAGAGAATTCCATAGAGTAGCTAAAACTCGAGAGTCCGAACGTCTCCTAGGCCTTCCTTTTCTTCTTGCTACCGGTTTTTTGTTCTTGCGACATTAACCACTGTGGTTGCATATCCACCCGTAAGTTACATTAGAGGACGAGGTCTAACTAAAATGTGACTTGTCAAGTCTTAGAAACGCTTGTCCAACATTAGCCACCTCCGTTTGTCTATTATGGTCCTTCGCGAGTAGCGTCCCCCAGCTGAACTGAACATAACAGTATTAAAACATCTGCTCCTGTATTGCCAACCTCAAACAAATAGAGTAGAGCAAGATGGCGAACAGCTCGTCATGGCGCAGCGGTATCAAGATATAGTCAAAGGGCGGCGCCTGCCCCACAGGTCGCCAGCTGAGATTTCGGCTTCCTGCCCAACTCTCCCAAGTAAATATATTACCGACCATTTGGCCGGGAGGACTTGATGTGAACCTACCACCGAGGGGCGTATCCTGGCCGCAATAGACTGGGGCTTTCACCGAAACGTTTTCGACGGACACGCATTGACCATTGGGTAAACGGGATTTCGGACCTGATGGCTGGGGTTGCAAACATCAGGATAGTCGAATACCCGAGATAGTAAGTCACGGTCTGAGCTATGAGTGCGTTGGTATCTAATGAAAACTAACCAAAATTGTCTTACGGTGTCTAAATTGTTCCCGCCGTCTTCACCTGGTGTTCAGTTCTCGCGCAACAGAAAACTTCTTTCTCTTCGAAAGGTCATATCAACGTCTTGATACCAAACTCATTGGCAACTGGAGTAAAGTTGCATGAGCATGGGGACCCTGAAGGGTCCACCCAACTCGACTCCCCGGCGGCTTGGTACCCACCGCAGTGTGTTCCTTAGAACCCCTGAATGGTGTTCCTTAGAACCCCTGAATGGTGCCTTCATGGCAACCAGGGCCACCCTACACCCCGATGCGTTTCTCCCAGGAGCTCATTAAGCATTGATGGTTACTGGAAGAAACGCGAAGACTCATATAATTTTTAATCAAAATCGCACTGTCAGGGACTTAATTAATACACTTGATTTTTTAATTTTCAAATTTTGCAAGAAATTTGAATTGTTTTACATTCTTTGAGACGATACCCTTTTTACAATCATATCTTTTCTCCCTTTTATAGACAGCTACTGTATAAGCAGTTTTCTTAATCATTTATTGAATCCTGAACATCATTTCAGTCCATCCACAATAACAATATTTTGATCAATACATAACAGTTACAGCTATCAAATGCAACAGAGCTATAAAGTCATCAATAAGGAAAAGATATAAACTGCAGAGGTTCAAGCCACTGAAAACATTGAGTCTGCAAGTTAAGGTAATTGTTCAAAAATAGGTAGGATCAATGATCAAGATAATACAGGCTTCACTGATTTACATTTACAAGCCCCTCTTTGCTCTGAGATTTGTAAAGAGTGTGATACTGTTTCAAAACAATACAGTAATGAACATATTTCAAGTCTCGCTTTTCAGCTCTAACTTGATTCAATGATAATGCATAACTGATAACTGATAATGATAACTTCTTTAAAAAAGCTTTCTATGTTATAAGTAAGGAGATAAACTAAAGAGTAAGGAAAAAGGAAGTAGTCGCGATGACTCTTTAACAACCTAAAACGATTTGGGGCTATCACAGGCTAGGGGAACTTGTCTATAGCAGACAAGCAAGATCACATAATAGGACAACCATTATTCTCAGCATGTTAGTTGTCATCAATGGTAACAACCAGCGACTGAAAAAACAATGCTCTTGCATTGGTCGATTCACGGTCATTTTTCTGTTAATGACCTCTAAAATCAACATAGGCAGAGCTTATTGATAGGTGTGCATTGCCATTAGGTCGTTAGTTTCTTTTTTGCTCAATGTTAACGCACACAAACCAAATAGAACTTATTGCCATGATTGTGCCCCGTGCTATGGACTTTAAAAAGGTTAATGTGAATGAGAGAGAAACACCTTTTAAATAGTGCTTGGAATTTAAAAGAGAAGACTGCCAGTTAGTTATAAAACAAGTCAACCAATCTGTTAGACCGTCCCCTGTAAGCGAATCTGAGCTGTACATTTCACAGCTTAAAGATAAGCCCACCGACAGATAGATCATCTTCTCAAACAGTTGTGTGCCTCCTAGCCTAACGCACAACGGCTTACCACAGTAAATGGTCGGCAGTCACAGCCTATTGGGTAACTTTTTTGACGATCGATGGTCACACCCATCATTGTTGGTGTGTAGCTGGTAAAACCAATAAACATTCCTAGTTTTGTTCCCCACGTACAATGTATGACGGAGCGAAAATCATCTAGTCGTGGCTGCGCTTGAGAAGGGCAGTTAAGGGGAGATTAAAAAAAAAAATAAAGTAAAACGCAAAGGTGTCACAGACAGGTGGGAGTTCGTACTCGTACACGTGACTTATAAAGATGACTGCTCGGCTGGAGAGGTTAAATCATCAGGTAAGTTTATGGCCTTCGCGTTCTTACAATGAAGCGGATTGTGTTACAAAGATCAGTGTACACCTTTTCATCGAAGAATAAAAACGCATGAGAATTGAATTCACAATGAGCGCAAACAAAACAAAAACTATTGATTTTTAGTTTTCATAAACCCACTATGGTTATTATATATATATATATATATATATATATATATATATAACTTTCAATGAAAAATCTGCTACTTTCTAAGAATTACGATAAAAAACCACTGACTGCTCATTATTTATTAGACAGAGGTAACGAGAGTTTCTGCAAAACCCAATAGACCAACCACACAGCATATAACCCAATGTGTAAGCATGATATACAAGCATGCCCTTAACAGGGTGTTATTTGAAGCATGCTTGACTATCGCACTAAGCCACAATCCATTCACATGAATTTGTCATAAATGGAGAAAATTCGGGTCAAGTATACGATGTTTCTAAGCACACCTTTCCGAAAGATTGTACCAAACACAAACTTGTTTCCAAGCTTGAGCCCCATATGAAATTAATATGTTTTATAAACGCAACTGATCTTTTGATAGAAGCCACGAGAGATTGGCCTCTACGCGACAGACAATTGAACACTTATTCAATTAAAGATATTGTCACTGAGCAAAAGACAGTGCTGTGCCGTTTCTAATTAAAGCTTCTCTATGACTCGATAAGGCATCTTATTTGCTATGACCTGACGAAGGATCCTCGTAATAATAAAGCTAAAAGTGGAAGGCGCAATCAATATTTATCTTAAGGTCACTAAATAACTATACCACCGAAACCTTGTATGGGCTAAAAGGCAAATGAATTGAAACTGCTAGATGGAATGAATTTACACAAAACATAAGAAAGTAAACCATAAGGGCTAAGTATCTCAAGATCTAAGCCTTAAGACGTGACAGAACGCAAACGCCATATCTTAAATCAGGGCTGAAGCAAGTCGAGGCGTGCTCGAAGTAGTGGGAACTTCATTAGTTCATGGCCCAAAGGTTGTCTTTCGGAATAAGAAGTGTTGGCCACGAATTATGCATGAGCTGAACCATCCCGCGCACCGGTTGAACAATGACTGTTGGAGCTCATGTACCGCTCCTGACGGCGCATTCATAACCAGCTTGGAGCTAAATCAAATAATACCTCATTTGGTTCTTTTCTTTATTCTTTTTTTTTTTTTTTTTTTTAAACAAATACGTCTTTGAGCTGAAAAGATGTATTAATTTGTAAGCCTGTGGGGACTATATGCGGTGAATTTTGAGCAGAAATATTATTAGTGCATAATGGTGTTAGTCATTCAAGTTACCATGTATCTCATTTTATTATTACTATAGTAAATAGAAGATGGAAGAGAGGGGTAGGATACATGAGAAAAAGGAAGGAGAAGAAACTTTACATCGGTTGAAAAAAGGAAAAAAAATATCATTAAAATAAACTGCAGATCTATACATTTTTCCAATACAACTCAGAGTTGCATTAAAAAAAAATCAAGCTAATAATATATACATGTATTTTATTTCTGAAGCTGCCGGTAGTTCTCCTAGAAAACAAACATCATGTGGTTGATATGTATATATATATATATAAAATTATTTTTTCAGGTTTCTTAGGCCATAGAATAGCCAAATTGTTTGAAGGGGGAATCCACATCGCACGTTTTATTTAACCGCCTGATTCTTTGAGTTTCCTTAGAGGCATTTAACACAAATCTTGTACACCACTTATTATAACTGCTGGAAACAAAGTCTGACTGAAATCATTTATAATGCTTACCTTTGAGCAAACAGGAGTAAAAGCTCCTGGTACACCAAAGATTACAGTCTTATCTCTGTATTTATTTATGTTCACTTTTTCAAAAGGAGTGTTTTCATCAACTCCACAGAGGGAAGACTGTCTCCAACCTACAAAAGAATTCCCATTATTATTATAACTAGTTTAAACATTTTCGCTTAATTGTGGGTAAATTAAAATGATTTTTCAAAGTTTTCAATCTAATGACACAAACATTTTCCAATGACCAATCCACTTTTCCAACCCAAATGTATTTATTGACATTATAACCAGTTTATAATTATTTGAGGAAAGAATATTCTGAAATCTATTTCACAGAAAAATCTTGAAAAATTGACTTCCAACCTTTATAATATGAAACAAATATTAGAAAAACGTATGTGCTTCTCATATCTCTCGAGCGTGGAGTTACGAATGATAAATTGAGAGGACTTGAAGGGCAAATTCCTCTAGAGTACTTTGGCTCGACTGATTTAAATTGTTAGCCTATCGATGTCAGTAAGAAGGGGTGATGAGCTTTGGGGGAATATGTAACGTCCTCTGTCGAAGGTTCGAATTTGAGGGTGGTAGAACTGAGGCCGCTTGGTTGCTGTTTGACAATGCCTATCAAAAAGTTAGAGGCATCGTTTCATCATTGGGCAGATTCTCGTCGGGGCATCAGTTTCCGTCTTGGACGAGGCGAAAGAGCGGCGCGTGGGGGCTGTAGAGTGGTCATTAGTTTCTGTCTAGCTGGCTTGGATCAGGTGGCAGGGCGCAGGGCAATAAATTATGAGACTGGACCATCAGTTAATTTATATGCTGAGGTGGAACGCATTCAATGGCTGCAGCATGTAGATGTGGAATCAAGGGGAGATCCTATTATTGCGATTTTCAAAGAAATGTCCCGAGAAGGTTAACCTCATTATAACAAGGACGAAGGACGCCATTTTGATAGGGATAGAGTAGTAATTACCTACAACATAATATATTGGAAACAGAAAATATGCATCATAGGGCTGTCTCTTCGAATTGCACGCAACGGAAAAATACTTACTAAGACACATGGATGCAGAATTAACCTAAAGTGCAAGAAACTAATAGGCCTAGAAGGGTTCAGAGGGCGTTAGATTCTCTTACTAAAGCGGTATCTACATCGGTTCAGGAAATTAAGGTAGATAAAATAGATGTTTGCATGGGAAAGTTGGAAAGGAAGACCTACGCCATGGATATACGCTTACAGTCCACGATGTGCCAGGTTTGTAACAAGGACAGTAGATTTAGACCCAAAGGAATATTGAGCGAAGACAGGTCATTCATGTCAACTTGAATGGGGATGATTCATTCAAAGGTGAATTATCTTAAGAATTTCATCTAAGATAGGACGTTGAAGGGCTACGGCTGACTTAAGAGGATGGAAAGTGTAGACCTAAACTAGAAGGTAACCTTGTGCCAAGATGATTTAGATTGTACGGCGAAGCAGGAGCGATTCTTGCGTGAGCGACTAACAATGAGAAACCGATGGATGAGCCTGGGATACTTCACATTTGGCCAACAGGCACGGGTTTCACTGTATGACACACTTTGTTGGTCGCTTAAATTCTTCCGTCGACGCGTAAGACTGATGGCAAAGAAGTTGCAGGTTTAGGTGGGATGGAGCCACCCAGCGGAGTACTAAATTCCCCTGCGCTCTAAATGCAATGGGTTGTGACCCTAGCTCTGTGCTAGAGGACAAGGAGTGAGAGGAAAACCAGCAAATGGGCTCCCTCGATGTCGATCTGTGAGGAGATTCCTCTGGTTGAGTCTGCTGTCATCACTAATCTATCCAATGCTGTGGCGGTCGATTGTGTACAGGTGTTACTGGGGGGGAAAAGCCCTGATTGCGTTGCAGAGGTATTTAGTAAGACACGACTTGTCGGTTGATCCAAATATTACACTCAACACATCTGATGGGGAGTAAACTGGAAGAGTAAGATGAGAGGTACAAGCAAGAAACAAAGAATCGGAAAGCGGATATCACTATTGAGGTTTCGCAGACTACTTACGTACAGCTGATAATGAGTCATAACGTAATTAGCACGTGGTTTCCCTTGTGCTGTGTGCAAATCACCCTGCGCCTTTACATCGCAAGGTTGCGATAGTTGGGAAAATACATAGATCTAAGCTAGCCAGACCTCACTAAAAATGTCTTGGATCATGTAAGTGTGAGCATATAGTTGATACACACACCAGAGCGCGCTGACAGCGGGCTAGACTAGTACTCAGTGGCATTAGTGGATCGCTAGCAGTCATCATGTAACTCTTGCATGATGGTTATGTTCTAGGCGGCATATTTGCGAAAAGCGATTATGCTACGTACCACTATGTAGGAGGTTATGCAAATGGTCAGTTTAAAAAATATAATGGTCTAGTTAAGCTAAGGGCTCGTTAGCCTCGTCTACGAAACCCCTAAAAAAGCCGATGATTACTACCAAGAGGGATCATTTGAGGAGATTGAGAGGTAGAGACGGATGATTCTTACGGTCGATACCTAACAAATGTAAGAGGGGACTCCTAAGGGGCTCGAGGGAAAGAAAAGGATCTCCTTAAGCTAGACTCGGACCAACAAGATCCAAAGTGCCCGCGGACATCATTGAGGAGGGTGGGTAACAGGCACCGTGGTTGCGGACTTATGGGAAGCGGGCGTCCTCCCAGCTTGCATTGTTGTTGTTGATGAATCTAGAGTCGGCGCTCATGGTGAGCATCCTGCCATTTGATAAAAGCACACCATGCCCCGCAGTCTCGCACCGACCGACCATAAACTTTTTGAAATATTGGATTAGGACACTACTAAGATTGCAATACATTATTTTCCACATATAGTGAAAAAGTAACCATTATTCGTTTTTAAAAATAAGTAATTAATGTTCCCATTGTGGCTGCTGAAACCCAGAGAGGGTTCTCACTTTTTGTGACAGAGGGTGTACACTACTGACTTTGGCTTTTCTTTTTTTTCTAACTTTGATGCGATGACAAGCAGCTCTGGGGTAGGCATAGGAGAGTTTATCACTTAAGGAAAAATGTTGCGGTTTGAAAAGAAGATTTTTAGTCCAATGTCTCGGTGATGGGTTTGAGATCATGTTTAGCCTGCAGTAGGGGTGTGAACACAAAGCCACAGTCTAACTGTCCGAAAATTACCTGCTGACCTGCGGGTACCAATGCTTAGAGCCCGTTGTGTCGCAAATAATCGAAAAGTGCGGTCTCCACAAAATTATAGTATCCCAAGATTGATATGGTTTCTACCTCATGCAGTGAGAGTCTTGTGAGGGACATGATGGAGGGGGTTTACCCAAGATACCTATCTCCTGCAGGAGAGATCTTTGAGGGATGGAGTACTCTGGGCGGGGTTGGACACAATAATAATTTCTCTTTCATCAAGAGGAGCCTTTTATTAACGAAGAAGAGGGAGAAGTGTGGAGCAATTGGCTTTTATTGGCAATGGTTAGGTTTGGTTCTGCTAATCCGACAATAATGATGTAGGATGTCTTCGATTGGCGGGACTGTGACATCATGATCATGTCTCTAGGCGCAGACCCGCTTGACTAGTTAGTCTTCGAGTATTTGTAGTGTGGAAAAGACGTATAATTGTCTGCACTCTTTGTTTTAGGCCCACCATATCTCCTCCTTTAGATAAATCTCGAGATAGTATTCTTATTATTCCACTACTACTACTACTACTACTACTACTACTACTACTACTACTACTACTACTACTACTACTACTACTACTACTACTACTACTACTACAACTACTACTACTACTACTACTACTACTACTACTACTACTACTACTACTACTACTACTACTACTGCTGCTGCTGCTGCTGCTGCTGTTCACATTATACCTCTGTCTCAATATACTATTTAACTCTCAGTCTTAGGTCTAGACCTAGATTGCTACGTAATTGCTTTACTTTAATATAAGGCGAGCACCTTGATAGGCATGTCTAGGACGCGATGAGTTTGTTGAAACCTGAGAAAATGAGAGGATTATATAGAAGAGCTTGTCACGAAATGAATTGCCGTAAAAGCCTGTGTGCTATAATAGGCTTCTAGACGTGGTTAGATTTGCCTCTGCTTATCCATCAAATATGAAGTCTAATATGTGTTCGATTGCCGGAGCTGTGACTTCATGGCTGTCTCTAATCAGTCTGGGGAATTTGTTGTGTGAAAAGGAAGTAGCGGCCTAGATCTATAGCCACACTCTTTTCTCTAAAGCCACCATAATAATCTCTTCTGGAGATGGATCTAGAGATCGAATCGTACCCTTCTGTTACTACTGCTGCAGCTGCTGTTCACTGTACACCTCAACTTCGGTATAACTGTAACACACTGATGGCACAACACAACTATCAAACAAGAAAACAACTGAAAGCCACTTCTGGATCTAGATAAGAATTTAGATCCAGAATCTAGATCTTGCTTATTTAGTTTTTTTCTTTTACTCTAACTTGGCCAGCACAGATAGCTACGGCATTGTCTGAGTTAATTTATTTGGATCTAGAGTCACGATCTAGATCTAGAATATAGTTTTTTTTTTCGTTCTTTGAATTTCATTTAGAATATTTTTAAAGAATCTTTTTAGCACTTTTTTTTGTCTTTCTACATTATTTAAAATGAAGGTGGACGAATTTGTGTTCTTAATTTTGGCAGAGATTGAATTAAAGGTCAGAATTAAAGTTGGGATCTATTTCAAGGCTGAAACAGAATTTTATGCCTAGACCAACTGGCCTACTTGGCAAGAAGCAAGTTCAAGTTCACCTCATGAAGTGAACTTCGCTGCAAAGGGGATTTAAAATTAAAATGAAGGTGATCCCAAGAAGGCTGATTTCTGTCTTGGAACAAAGGGAAGAGAACATGGTCATTGTGACCCACGTGGGCACTCCTCAACATGGTCCCAGGATTCTGAATAACCTTATGAGGCTAAAGTGGAGGGGTAAATAAAGGAAATTGATGATGGGGCAAGACATGTTTAAAGATAGGGTATAGTCTCTAAGGGTGATCATACCCCGCTCAATGGATCTGCTCACTCAGCTTGCTGCTAATTTTGCATGGACCAGTGAAAAGTTGGAGGCAAATTTTGGGATTCACCAGGATGGAATATCTGTAGTTATGAGTATGTATAAAATCAATGTAAAAGTTTTATTTTTATATTTGTGAATAGGGACCGCGTTGGTGTGGATACAGGTAAGAAAGGTAGAGTTTCCACAGATCATCCACATGCTAAGTGTAGACATAAACAAAGGGTACCGATTACGAAGATAAATCCGGTGGTTTTTCCCATTAGTAACAAAATCCACTGTGCTACTGAGAAAGAGAAATTATTTACTAATCAATGTATCATAGTGTCGTATTGTGTGATATAGAGCGCTTAAACATGTATTTACTGCAATCTACAATATTTTAAAATCTAAAATAACCAATAAACGAGATTTTTTTCATCAGTAAAAAAAAATAAATTAGAAAGAGTAATAAATGAGAGATGATGAGAAAGGGAACTGAAAGCTTCGTCCGTCTACACTGAAGAACTGTGTGAAAGAGAAAAGGAAAAGATTAAAAGACTTTGATGACGATAATGAAATGGATAATAATGTTGTCCAAACCATGGTATTTTTTTGATGATGCCTCACAGACAAAAAACTTTTATTCGACACAGAGGGCCACGGCTTTTTGAGTTTAGGTCTACATCTTGAATCGAGATCATTTGCAGGTATTATTTCCGCTGTTTTTTTAGTAAAACAATCGTATCTCTGTATTAGGCCCTTTTAATTGCTCTTCACTCTGTGGGTATGATTTTTGTTTTACACGTATAAGTTGAACAGCTTTGAATTCCCACAAAGCAGGGCATTCTGGGCACTTTTTCTTTGCACATGTCGACGTCGCTTAAAATTAGCGTTAAAAAACCATCTTTGAAAAGATGGGAGAGTAATTTTGTTTCATTTTGTTTCTCTTTTTTTTTTTTTTTGCTACACATGACTTAAGAATGAATGTGCCCTTTGCGTGCGCATCCAATGATGCTACGAGTCGTGATAATGCCGTTACTATGCATTAATGATGAAATTGAAAAGAAGTTTTACGTTAACATTAGCACTTTTGCATTCGCATTTCTTAATAAGCTTCAACAATTTTAATGACCTCAAAATTTATTCTTTTTTTTATTGTAAAGTTTTTGTTGAGGCTGACTTCGATTACATTCGATTCAAATCTAAAATTAAATTATCTACATTGGAAGTTTCTAGACCTAACATTCCTTTTAAAATATAATTATGGCAATCCTCACATGTAAATTGATCTATGCCATCTGATAGGAGTTGGTGGAAAAGAATTCTATAAAATTTAAGCCAACCTTGACTTCTGGTTGGATTTATATTTCCTTAATGTTTATACCGTTTTGTGCAGCTACGGGTATTAAAAATTTGAGATGTGCATGTATAATATAAACCTGTTAGTCTTCAAACATTTTATCCGGATCATCTTGTAAGAAATGGTGGAAAACAACACCATATAAGATCAAACCAATCTTCCCCTCCTATTGGATTTGTCTCATTAGATATTTTGTTGATATGTTTACGAAAAAAACAGTCATAATCCTGCATGAAGCATGTAAATATCGTTAAAATCATGAGATAGTTTTACGTGTACTTATAATTTTATATTACTCCCACACATTATTTTGATCGGCACCATCTTGCAGAAATTTGTGGAAAACAAAACCTAAAAGGTCAAACCAACGTTGCCTTCTTATTTAATATACGTCTCCCTTCAGTTTTTTTTTTTTTTTTTTTTATTAGAAGGAGAATACAATCATAATTCTATCTAATGCACACCTGTTCGTTCGGTTTTTGTTGTCATTCCAATTGTGAGATATGATTGTGTCAATTCTCTCAAAATATTTGATATGCATCATCTATATACATGTATCGTTAAACAGTTTGTTTCCTTACGAACACATTTATTTATCAGAATTAAAAATTGCAATGCCATACTGGTTTGATCTAATTTTTATACGCGTCGGCATGAAAAGTAAAACTAAAAGCTTCTGTCTGAAAATAGCTCTTGATTATCTGCTTTAACACTTTATGCTACAAAAAATAAAATGGTGGCTTTTTTTGGAATATTCATGTTTAACCTAGCCAGCTCACATGATATATACTCTACCCGTAGCTGTGTACGGCCATTACTTTCATCATTGCGAAGCGTCTGTTTACTGTCAAGATAATGAAACAGTAAAATATCATTGGATGGAGTCAACAATTTCTGTTGGTCTGATGTTTTTGCGCAAATTATTTTTTAGACACTACTGGCCGCTGCTCTGGCAAAAAGGAAACTACTTGTCGCATCTCGTGAATGCGAACTAAAAAGATAATTCGGCTGAATACGTGTAACATTAAATCGGTCGCTAAAGTATCCAGCTACCCTTAATTTGCCAGCATGCTGGCGATCTTGCACCCACCTCTATTTGTTGTAAGTGGCCTCCTTCCCTTCATCCGTATTCTCTTCTTATCTTTATCACTACCCGACGCTCTTTACTTTATTTCATACTCACGTACATAAAATGTATAACTGTCGCCTGCGTAACATTTCTCCTCTCCTTGCTGCCATTTGATTCATATTCATACCAAGTGTCATTACTCATAGTCTATCCCGGCTGACTCAATTAGTTGCTAGCTGACCAATTGGATGAAACGAAAAGGGGGAAAAATACTGTCTCAATATCTTGAATCTGCCTGCTTTATTAATTTTCCCTCTTCTTCGTAAGACCCTTATGATCCTTGTTACCTGCGCAAGAATCAGGGAAACACATAGCTATTTCCTTACAAAACTAAGACAATTATTACCGGTATATAAAGTGTTTAATCAATAAGACATGTCCAGCAGTTCTTTTCAACCTTTTACGCCGATGTTTCCGTGAAAATTATTTTTGTATGGCAAAGTATCAGATTTTTATGAAAAATAAAATTGCCTCGCTCCAAAATGCTAGTGTTTGTCAAAATAAATAATCCTGAGACAACTTAAAAGAGATGGTACCAAAATGATGTAAGCTCAGTTTACAAGCCTTGCATACACGTACTATAAAAACTTTATGTCCTTCTCAGGTTTTAATTTCGGCATCCAATGGTTATATGATCGCCAACTTTTTTTGCTAATTACACCTAGAGAGAACAATATACGCCAATACACCATTTACACAATTTTCAGAAAATAAATATATAAAAAATTTACTTGAAAGTCAAAAGTATCAGGCCACACTTGGCTCTTTGGAGAGAGACTAATGCTCACAATTTATTTATATAATAATGCTTACTATCAAATTTAATGAGACTTGACTAAATAAGGAAAAGTGTTTCGAGTTCAAGATTTTATGAATAAAAAGTGTAAAACAAATTAAACCAATTCAAAGAAAATAAATGCAGCTGTTCACTCGATGATGTTTTGAAATTTTAAAAATTATTTTGATGATTATTTCGTTAACTGGAGGAAATGATTATATCACTTTTACATCAGACGAAATAGAACAAAACTGAATAGCTTTCTTTATTTGTTAACATTTATTAAATCAATAATTACTTTTTATCAAAAGTTTAATTGACCAAGCATATGAGACTATGTGATGCTAGTGCCTGGTACCAAAATATTCATTCCGAAGTGGAATATTCAAATTTAAAGGTTTCAGCATCAGATGGAGCACTTCTCCACTCCTCTGTATCTCTTTCATTTCTTGTATTAATTGTAATTTATATAAAGCTCAGAAACACAGAAACTTACAATAAGTAAACAAGCAGAGAATGCATTTGAGAGTAATTTAAAAAGGATTTTATGGACAAATGCTTTCTTGTTTATATCATTTTTGGGAAACCTGTGCTTAGCAAGTTAGCTTAAGAGCTTAAAATCTTTAAAGAGGCTTAATGAACACTTGCTTTTTCAGAAAGTATATGTAATCACTGAACACTTCTAATTAATTTAACACAATGCTTGTATCATCTTGTCAAAGCTGGTGAGATGCCGAGTGATACCGTTACCTAAGAAAAGAGGATAGCCACATAACTATCCAACAAAACACACGGAGAACTGAGCACTATTAATTTGATCTGATTCATTTAAAGTTGCCCTTACCTCATTAGTTACACAAGAGTTCAAGCCTTTATATCCATGCTGTGTGCGTGTGAATGTATCAATTTCAAGGGCAATGTGGCTGTATTATGTGGATTTATCACTATGGTTCTTAATAAACTAGCAAGCAATTCTTAAATTTTCTGAAAATTTCATTGTAACTGTGATTTCTGTTGCATTTTGTGTAATTCTTGTTATAAAAGAGGATGTAAACTGCACTTACTGCATTCCGCCGGCATGACTATTTTAGATGCTAAGTAAGTTTCAGAGGCTCCTTCATGGCTGTAAGCTGTCACACCATGGTACTAGATTTATAGGCCCAGATAATCAAACCAAAAAGAACAAGACTCTACCACTACTTGACAAAGCAATATTTTACTTCATCCCCGAATTCAAAATAAAGAGAATTCCCTGTTGTGATGCCAATACAAATTTGGTTTTATTTTATCATATGGAGAAGATCCAGATTACAAAAGTCTTTTAATGCCGAATGCAAATATGTTTTATTAATCACATATTAAAATGCACAATTGAGAAAGCTTTACTTCCATCATTTAAACTTGTCTGTTTGAAAACAATTTTGAGCTTGAGAGAAGAAATAATAAATCAACTGTTTTGGTGCATTCTTTAAGAAAATCTCTTTTATAGGCACATTTCACACATTTTTTAAAAATTCAAAATGTTTGAAGAAAAAAAGTTTTCAACTGAATTAATATCGCTCCTCTGCTTACAATAGAAAAAGGGCATAGAGCCATTGGGAGCTCTAATCAGACCAAATGAATCTATATAATTTTGATCAAACATAGTAAAGTAGACAGACTTCACTGACGAGTGTTAAATCATCTACACTTATGGTTAAATGGAAGAAAAAAAATTGAAAGAATTGGTAAATCCATAATACTTCTATGCTTCTCTAAAAGACGAAAAATTCTGAATGAGTGATATTGCTACCTTTATAATTTTTTTAGCCTTAAGGTCAGATGATATTGTTGGGCAAGATTTCAATCAATGGTATGCTCTAGATCTAAAATAAGCCAGAGACATATATGTTTTGAAATAAAGTAAACAACAACAAAAAAAAAACATCTAAGAAAGCTTTAGTTATATTGTCCACGTTATCACGTTCTTCTTACACAAATCAGACATTTTTGTTGGAAGGTGAATTCGCATGGAACATAATTACATAACAAAATTTCTTCTTCTGAAATGAATTCAACAAAATTAGTTGGCTTTAAAAGATTGCAAATAATTTTTTTCATCAAATTCCATTCCACTTTTTTTTTTAATTCAAATGATTTTCATGAACTGGTAAAATATTTCTTCCAAATCATATAAAAAATACTGAAAAAAGAGGTAAAAAAATATTCAACTGAATAAGCACCTTTTTTTTTAATAGTTGTAGGTTGTATGGTTGACAGCTACTTTGAATACGCAAAAATACTAGAGGAACATATCAAATTCCTAATCACATTTTTGCTCAACATAAACAATAATTTGAAAGAAATCCAAGTAAAACATAAACAATGAAGATGTAAGTTATTGGAGCATAGGGCAGAATGCTTTAAAATTTAAAGATGAAGCTCAGGTTTTGAATACTGATGATTTTGCTGACAACTTTTTTGAATTTTACATAGCAACCAAAACACAGCACCGGCTTTGTCAAATATTTCTGCCTTATTAGACCATCTTGAGAATATCTTGTGCCCGGCTACAGGTGAGACCAGTGCCATCTGGCTCAACGCTCAGGGCTTTCACCTTGCCATCATCAACAACCATAGAAAAACTAGAAAGAATAAGAAGACAAAAAAAAAGCTGTTATTTTTAATGCAACATTTCAAAATCACAAAAAAGATAATATGTAGCTGGTAGAGTGGAAATCTGATAAAACATTCTTATGGTAAAATTTAAAAAAACCCACAAAAGAATTAAATTAAAACACTGAAAATACCAATGATTATACGCTCCAAACAATCTAATATTTTTGCTTTATCCTTTGATAACGTAAATTTCATTGGTTTCATCAACCAGGCTGTTGGCCTAGTTTTAGCAAATAAAATTGACTGTCGACTTGGCTTGGCCTTACATGTTAACTTCCCATGCAAAAATCTACTGAAGCTACAAAACACTAAGTTGAGCCAAGATTTAAACATAGATAAAATATTCATGTGAACCTCACAAGACAAAGGGATGGTCATCCAATATCAAGACCTTTAGACTTCAGCTGACAAACCTTTCGCTGAATTGTCACATTCACAGAAGTAGAGAAAAAGCTTCATGCTAGCTGAACTTACTTGAATTTTTTGTCATACAAACCTATGGGACCTTTTTCTTTACAGGCTGTATCCTCACTTTGGTTCAGTCAAATTCAGACTTAGTCTTAAGATCCTATATCTGCTTACTACTTATAATATTTTGACGGAAAAGGTTTTACTAGGCAGGTTGATTTAAAAGCAAAACTGACTCATGAAATAGCACACAGTATTTTTGTTTACTGGCCACTCATTTTTTTAGAAGTAAAAAGATACACAAACATTTCTGCCTAACTTTCATGTAGGTTGTCTCTTGCATCACATGCACAAAACAAATGTTGTCAAAGGCTGGGATGCAGTAGTGTTAAATTTTGATTTTAAGCTTACTGGAAATAAACAGGATGACAGATAATAAACAGATGGAAATAAACAAGATGACAGATAATAAACAGATAGATCTCCAGTCAATGCCATTTTCTGGATTTGATTGTGATATGTTATGGATTGGAATTATTGGAGCTTCCATCTTTGTATTAACTTTACTTGATCTATCAAATTTCAGTATTAGAGTACCCTATTCTTGGATTTAATCAGACCATGATAAAAAGGCAGTCGAGAATTCTTAATGTTTGCTTGCTTTTCTCTCACACCACTTTGAGGAATGTGGAAACTAAAAACTGACAATTCTTAAGTACAGTTATCTTGTTGTGTTCACTGTAAAAAGCCTCTCCAAGAATACTCAACCTGTTTTGAAGATTGTGGCTTCTGTCGCCCTCAATGTTCTCTGATATAAACTTAAGAACGATTCTTTTACAGATACAAATGTATGAAATGATGTCCACAATCTCTCACATTTATTTTTATATTCCTAATCCTTTCTGGTAACCTAATATGAGTTACGCTATCAGGAAAGTGTGTAAAGTTGATCAACCTGAAGAAACTATTGCTTAGATATAGGAAATCTGTATATTTTACAAGTATATGCAACAGAAAGGTTGTCACTGTTTTGAGAAAGGTGTGGTTCATATATAATATCTGTATATTTTACTAGTATATGCAACAGAAAGGTTGTCACTGTTCATCCCTTTTGAGCATGTGATAGTGTGTAAGTCAGGTGTGGCCAATTCTGAGTTGGCACATAAGTATTTCATCTAATAATTTTGATTCAGAATTTAATCTTTCTTAAAGTTTGGTAAAATTTCGTGTAATTTAAATGCTTGCTCAGCATCCCATTTGCTTACCAGATGAAATGACATAATTATCCAACGATGCTACTAAGTCGAGACTCTTTTGCGACTAACAGCTAGATAGATACCACCTTACCAAGTTTCTTAAATACCTCCTCATCAAATTCGATTAATGAATTTCTTTTCATGCACCTGATCCACCTAGGAAAATTTATGCTGACCTCAAAGTTATGTATGATAAATAAAAAATATATAAGTGCGACTGACATCTGAACAAAGCAGGGTGTTCAGACAAAGGATACATGTACAAAGGTGTTTAAGCAGAAAATTTAACTTACCGCTTGCATCTGATGTTTCCCAGAAGAGGTGTTGCATCAAGCTCCAGGCCAATAGCCTATGGGGAAAAAAATAAAATGAAACATTTACCATAATTTAAAGTATAGAACAAAATAGATGGCAAGTAATCCTAGACATAAATCAATAAAAAAGAGTTATGAAACCAAATGCACTTTTACAATTTTTTTTCTTTGTCATTCTTCAACTTTTCTTTTTGGGCATCTAGCAACTGTAAAACTGTCTTCAGTTTAACACAAATTGGTCTCCTCCCGCATTCAATTTTTTCAGTGTTAAATTCAATTGGCTTGGATTTTCTGGTACAAAATAGGTATCTATATTTATCAAGTTATAAATTACCTTTGTGAAATCTCCACATGTATCAGCTAGGAACTCAATCTGGTCAAACATTAAGAACAAATTTAATAATATTTTAGAATCAACAAATATACAAGCTTCAAAGTTAAAATTAAAAATATAATCATGATTGATGGGCATCCATACATTGTAGATTTGATTTTACTAATAACACAATGATGTAATGATATACATTTACTTGAGCATACTAGTAAAATTGAGTCCACTTGATACCCACACCCATCTTTATTAATAAAAAACTTCAAGCCAATTGTTATGAAACTAATGGTCAGCTTTAATAATTATAAGCCATAAACCAAAGTTATATTTTTATTTCCATCAAAACTTTCTGCTGATTGTAAACCACAACTAAATAAAATATAAAACAATAAGGCTAAAATCAACTTTTCACAAGAAAGCATAATTTTGAATGAATACAAAACACCATGAGATGTAAATGTCCTCATCATATAAAGAAAGGGGAAGAAAAAATTATCAGTAGGTTTGGTGAACTCTGAACTATATTAAATAAATCCTTCACACCTATTTATATATATATTTCTGAAAATGACTCTAAATCCATGCAAATACAGCTTTACATAAGTCTTGTTGTAATGATATGATAATTGATGGCAGCTGTATCAATTTATACTAAATTAAATATCTGAGGTATCACTAGCTATGTCCGGTGAGCTAGAGAGATAACATAAACTTTAAAATTACACAAAGGTGATAAATCATCATGAAAAAAAAATCTATGATAATGTCACACCAGCTACACAACAGTCACTTCATCAGTAACACATTCAGTGATAGAAATGTTTTAGCCTTTGAGTTTGATGAACATGAAGTAGAAAGATGAGATTTCACCCAGTGTATGCAAACAGGACATTGAAAGTATTCCATGAGGCAAAGAATTTGATTCTGCAATGAAAAAAAAAAGAAGGGAAAAAAAAAAAAGAAACAAATCTTACGAACACTTTCTTTCATACATAAATTTACATTTAAGGAAAATGAGAAATTAAGATTGTATGCTTTTCTTTGATCCCAGTCCACTAAACTAAAATATCTTGAAGAAAATTAATTTAAACAAATATATACTCACAGATTGAGAGAAAAAAAACTGCAAACAAAAATCATAATTTTTATTCCCCTAAGATAACAAGTAACAAAGAATGTTATGTAGTCTACTATAATAATTATATTGGAAAGCACTCACCTTATTGCCCTTGTCTAAATTTTCACCCCATGCAGTCATGACAAAGGGATCGTTGACAGATACACAGATCACGGATGCCACTCCTTTGGCCTTCAAGGCATCAACAGAGTTGACAAATGCAGGAGCATGATCCTGGATAAAAGATAGAATATGAATATTCATCAAAATTATGACGTGTTTTTCCCTTCTTCTCTTTAATTAAAACAAAATCATGGCTACAACAATTCTTGATGGTTACTGGAAGAACAGCAAAGGTTATAACTCACAGAACTTGCTAATCAAACTCACACTGTTCATACAAAAAAAGGATTTGATATAATTTAAAATTGATATATATTGGAGAAAATTTGGTAAGTATACATTGTCTCCATGGACACTTTTCCGAGAGATGGTACCTCACACAGACATATTTTCACTTTCAACTCATACTTTTATGAGGTTACAATTCTTTCAATCTTTCAATTCCAATAACTCCTCCGGAAGAAGCGTGTAAAACAAATCATAAGAAGGGGAACTCTGAAGGAATTCCTTCTTTTCTCTGCTGGAGGAGTCCACATTTAAAAGAAATGGTTTTAGACTTATTCAATGAACCGGGGATGAAACAAAACTGCAGAAGTCAGACCGTTATTTTAGCCACCCAGCAGGCGGCACTCCTGTGTGGAAATGCTTGGGATTCATGAGTTCCTTACTATCTAGTCAGACTGTGCTAAAATTAGAGTAGAAAGAGAAATCTGATTTAAGTCATGTAGTGTTCCGAGGACGCCTAATGATGATTTTGAAAAGACGATCGAACAACTTAAATAAAGCTATTTGACTTATCTCGGAAAGACCCATTACCAAGATCGATCCCAACAAGAGATCACAAGTATTAAGATCGCTTTCTGTAAGAGTGAGAAGATTGGTTTGTGGGCAGCCAAATTCGTTACGGTTTTCATAAGCCAAATTTAACCTTTCAGTGCTTTTCTCGTGCAGAGTTGTAGTTTTAGTCCTGATTTAATACCTCGTGGTAGGGTACTGCGAAGTGTTGAGACACTCGTACCGTAACTGTACATGCATGCAAAAACCACCTGGCCTACACTGAGAAACGCAATTAAGTATTCTACGTCTACGATTGATGCAAGATAGGAAATAAAACATTCCGTCTGTAACTGCCCCACAAGATAACGACTGAACACATCAAGGTTAACAGTAACACTACAACGCAGCTTTTCGATGACTGGGCAAAGAGATAAGAGCAAAGAAGAGGGAGGTATACCGGATTAGGATGAGAAGAAAAAAAAAGGATCGGAGTGCAATTTAAAGAAAGAGAATGGATAAGACAAGAGAAAGATATAATCTGAGAGGGCAATGGAAAAAAAGAAGTGATCAAAAGTGAGAGAGAGGGGGAGAGAGAGAGAGAGAGAGAGAGAGAGAGAGAGAGAGAGAGAGAGAGAGAGAGAGAGAGAGAGAGAGAGAGAGAGAGAGAGAGAGAGAGAGAGAGAGAGAGAGAGAGAGAGAAAGCGCCTAGCTTGAGTACGATATGAATAAAAACTAAAAGTTTGTTGATAGAAGCCACCCATAATATGAGGTTTTCGAAGCACTATTTAATCGAGGCAGACTTTAATAGTTATAATGGGCGTTTAACTCACATAGCAGCAGCACTGCGCCTTTACGCGACAGACTATTAAACACTTATTGAAATTAAAGATCTTGTCACCGAGCAAAAGACGGTGTTGTGCTGTTTCTAAGTAAAGCTTCTTTACGACTCAATATGGTATCTTATTCGCTATGACTTGATGAAGGATCTTCGTAGTAATAACGCTACAAGTAGAGGGCGCGATCAATATTTATCTTAACGTCACTAAACAGCAATACCACTGAAGCATTGTATGGGCTGAAAGGCAAATAAAGTGAAACTGCTAAATGGAATGAATTAACACAAAATAAAAGAAAGTAAAGCACCTCAAGATCTTAGCCCTAAAACGTGACAGAATACAAACGCCAAATTTTAAATCAGAGCTGAAACAAGTCAAAGCATGCTCTACGTAGTAAAGATCTTATTACACGTAGTTCAAGACGTTTGGGACACGGAAGACCCACCATTCTGACGCAATCTTTTATGGAATTGGGCAGACAGTATTGAACTAATCGCCTCTTTACTGTGCTGGAGTAGAGGGGATGAACCAAAAAAGTAAAGAGTATGTTTGGGCTAAGTTTGATCTCTATGAAGACTGGTTAAACTTACGAGGGGTTGTTATCTCTATGATTACATCAAATATGCATCTCTGAAGAATAAAAACCGCTTGGGATTGAGCATTAAACGTCTTGTTAACAGAGGAAACTTAATTTTAATCCATGTCTCTCTCAGTCTTATGCGGGGACAATGAGCCAATCCCACTGATTGACTGTTCGACGTTGAGATTATTTTACAGAAAGAGAGAGAACCACCCTCTAGTTTGGTGGTCAAGATAAAAATAACTAAAATGGTGCGAACTGATTTGAACAATAGACTCGAGTTTGCTTCGAGGGGAAAAAAAAAGAGGACCGAATACTTGGTGAACCAGATAATGCGGCTTTGAGTTGTTCATAACGGGTACTGAATCCATCGCTCATCTCAGATCCTACCTAGAGAATAATGAATTCCTTAATACATGTAACATTTTACATTGCTGGCAACGAAGAAGGGGCAATTTATAAAACACAAAAAATATAAAAGGTCGAGCTGAGCCAGAAATTTGTTGAATCAATTAACAAAAGATCACTTTAACTCCTTTGTTTTCTTATTTGTTTTCTGTGTTTTTTTTTTCTAGATCTGCCTCTTTGAGCTGAAAAATTATGCATTTGTTAGCCTGTCGGCACTATGTGCTGCGATTCTTATGCAAAAATATTATTAGTACATATGGTGTTAAAAGTAATTGTAGCCCTTAATTATGTCTGATACAGTATTACTCTAGTAAATAGAAGATTGAAGAGAGTGGAAGATGAAGGGGAAAAGGGAAGGAAAAGAAACTCTAAATCGAGTTGCACAGGGGAAAAAAAACTGGCATAGTCCTCATATCTACACATTTTTGCAATACAACGCATAGATGAATATAAAAAAAATACCAAACTAATAATACACTGTATATTTTTTTCTCTGAACTTGCTAGTAGATCTGCTCAGAAACCGAATCTGCGGGTGACAGATGGTCAACATGCGCGTTCAATTATTTTAGCACCAGGACTGACGGAGTCGGTTTCAATATAAATGTGTGTATGTGTGTGTGTGTATATATATATATATATATATATATATATATATATATATATATATATATATATATATATATATATATCATCATCATCACGAATTTCCGCAAAGCAGCGCACTTTGTACTTAAGGCGAAAAGTCGCAGCTTCCAAATAAGCGTTTAAAAGGATCTAAAAACAAACTGAGAAAGAACAGAAATAGTCGATTTCCTATCTAAATGTTGTACTTAGAATAAGAATCATCGAGAATCTAGGTAAACATGGGCAGGTGGAGGCATATATGTGGATCATTGAAGTAAAGGGATACATAAATTATCAAGATCATTTTAAGCCTATTTAATGCACAGACGCACCCCAGCCCTGGCAAATTGACATCATAGTCCCGTTCGTAGAACAGGGTTTACAGCCTGTAAAGACAAGGTATCAGCGTACTCATGGTTTATGATGAGCAAAGTTTGTCATCTCATTACACTACAACTCAACACTAGAGAAACGGTAAAACCACCGTTTAAACGTTTTAACTGCCAATAATCATGGGAGCGAGCCATTGTATTTATAAAATTATATCAAGTTGGCGTTTTGCATTCTCAGATCATGAAAAGCTGACAGATTAAGGCGATACGTTTGTCCTGCATTCCGAACACTAATAATTCTCTTATCTTTAACTTTGCAGTTCATAACAAAAATCAAACAACTATCATTGATATCTGAGGCAAGATTCAACGCGACAGAACTATTATAGGCCTCCAACTCTGTAAAGCCGTTGCTTTATTTACAAAATGCTCTTAAAGATAAAAGTCCGGGTTCCAAAATATCAGTTCTCGAGATCATACCACGCGCTTTGAGTAGAGGAAGCGGGCGGATAAGAAAACCATGACAAATCATTATGAGAGAGAGAGAGAGAGAGAGAGAGAGAGAGAGAGAGAGAGAGAGAGAGAGAGAGAGAGAGAGAGAGAGAGAGAGAGAGAGAGAGAGAGAGAGAGAGAGAGAGAGAGAGAGAGAGAGACAGAGAGAGAGAGGACTTGGTTCTTCAAGGTGGTGTCACATAAAAATAAGTCTTCAAAGTGAAAGTGGGGCAAAGATCTGTCTCCAGACCAGGCGTTGCAAGTATCATACATGGCCGATGTGAACAGACAACGTATTCTCAAATTCAAAGAAGTAAAACTAATAATGACACACGCTGTTTTACTTTGAGGAAACAACGACACATTCGAAGTACACGTACATGTACTGCTAAATTGAATGCAATGGTGCATTAGTTTTTCTAGCATTTCTCGGCTTCACGTTGCATCATGCGCGACTGACATAAATCATAGGAACAGAGATAATGATCTATCTCGTCTATTCCGTACACCATGCGCCACATTGTTACCCGTAACTTATGAAACAAAATTAAAACCATATCACACACGGTTTATTTCACGGCATTTTGCACTCGAAGTTCCTCGCGTAAGATAACAAGTCTAGTAGCGTTTAATTGCGGCGGGTGGTTGTTTCGCACAATCACCTTCGATAAGCGTAAGAGACACCAAACTACACACATGACTTATATTTTGTTAATAAGAACTAAGATGGCAAAGTGAAAATGAGCCAAACAGATTGTAAAATAAATTACATAATAGCGTCCACAGCTTTTCCCTCTCACGCCCAGGCGCTGGTTAAAGAATTGAGAAACACAATTCTTTGTATGAGTGGGTGTGTGTATATGTGTGTATAATATGTATAGTTTGTTGCACCTCGTCTCTCGAATCTAATTTATAACACGGAAGCCCTTAGATCATAGTATCTGACTGATTAAGGATATAAAACTCAATATTTATGTTCTTGGAATAACCCTAATCGATTGAACAATATAAGTATTTATAAATAACAATTCTGACCCTGCTGGATTTTTCATTCAAGCTAACCCACCACCTACGATCATTTGAAAAACTAGAGGCAAAAAAACAAACAATAAACAACAAAACAATACAGACTGGTTCAAAAAGAGAAAAGGCAGCATAAACCGACCAAAACGACACGCTTCACTCGAACACACGGCACACAAAAGCTATTATTATTTTGAAGAGTTTTACGTCATTCAAGCTTCTAAAATAATTAGCTTCAAACAAGCGATTGGGCATGGGCTGAACACAAAAATTCGTTGTGTTGAGCCACAGTGGTGATAAAGACATATATAGGGGTTGCAGCTGAATTACATATATTTATAGTTGGGTTGCTCCTCTCCCAATGTAATGGTTATTGCAAAAGACATACCCACATCTTACAGAAATGCTGAGAATGGTGTGAAAAGTGTAGTGTTTAAAATAATGACTATGGAATACTTTAAGTTTAAGGTTTTATATTATTACGATCCTTTTATTCCCCAGGAGCAAACTCAAAAGATGTTAGAATATTTGAACTGCTGGACTGATAATAGAGAAAAAAAGAAAGAAAGAGAGAGAGAGAGAGAGAGAGAGAGAGAGAGAGAGAGAGAGAGAGAGAGAGAGAGAGAGAGAGAGAGAGAGAGAGAGAGAGAGAGAGAGAGAGAGAGAGAGAGAGAGAGAGAGAGAGAGAGAGAGAGAGAGAGAGAGAGAGAGAGAGTGTGTATTTCTTTTTAACATTCTGCCAAAAAGTGATATGTGTCGAGTTTTTCGAATTTATTACAGCGCACGATCGAAGTTGAATACGACTTTATACTGTTATGCAACGACGCACTTTTGTCATGGGACAAGAAAGGATACACACTGTAACCATAAGCACAAAAATCTACTATGACTTAATTAAGTCCTAAATAATAAAATTATCTTTCATATAACACCATGTTTATCCTTATCCATTGTCCTGATTAGCTTATTCTTAAAATATTTTCATATATATGGCTTATCAATACTGCATAACTCTCGCTGAATAGCTACTAATTGGATAAACATTAAATTTTGTGTAGTAGTTTCAATTTGTTATAGTTTTTAACATGTCCTCGATCTCTTTCATAATCATTACACATCAACATAATCATTACACATCAAGTTTGCACAGGCACTTAACCTGCCTTGCCGCAAGCTGTAAATTAAGAAATCTAATACCTCTTTTGGCAAGCTGTTTATATTGGTTCTGCTTGAGAATGAGTGCAACATGTGTCACTGTATTCGATACAATCCGAGTTGCGAGGGAAAAAGAAAGAGAGAGAGAGAGAGAGAGAGAGAGAGAGAGAGAGAGAGAGAGAGAGAGAGAGAGAGAGAGAGAGAGAGAGAGAGAGAGAGAGAGAGACAGCGAGACAGACAGACAGACAGACAGACAGAGAAAGAGCGAGACAGAGAGAGAGAGAGAGAGAGAGAGAGAGAGAGAGAGAGAGAGAGAGAGAGAGAGAGAGAGAGAGAGAGAGAGAGAGAGAGAGAGAGAAGATAATATGATAAGCCAGTGAAAAAAAACGGCTGGATAAAAGTTAAGAATATATAGATTAAAATTTTCTAACCTGGTCCTACACCATAGTTGTTTTTTTTTTAACTCACTGTAAAAAAAACAACAACAAAAATTCTATTCGGGGTTAATTTTACAGTAACAATCAAATGTAGACGGGCAGATCATACCTTATGTTATGAGTCATAATCAAAGAGAGGCTTTTGCAATGTTAAGATTCAGAGTGGTGGAGCACACTCAACTTTTCTGAACATAAGTGTCAGAGATCGATGACCGACCTACACTTCAACCTATTTGCATGTCAATGTTATATATCATGAGCTCAAAAGATGGAAAAATCTGGCATTTTCCCCAGATATTTTTTAACACTTATTTATATCACATGGGATACTTTCTCTCTTTGACAACAGCTATCAATTAAAAAAATCGCTTTTATCATTACTCGAGCTTAGCCAAAAAAAAAAACCAAAAAAACCCCCAAGTTTTGCTGTTGCTTTTCCCATTTATATTATATTAATTTGATAATTAGAATAATGGTTAAAAAAAAAATCGCGTGATACCTGTTTTATTTTCTTATTACTAAAATGTTGATTTCAATCATTTTTTCAAAGATAATTTTATCACTAAATCAATGTTAAAGTGGTCTCTTGTTTTTCAAAATGATGCAAAGTGCCCAAATTTACTCTTAATTCTTAAGTCAATGTCACGAACTCTACAATAGCTTAAATTGCATCATGCTTTGTTTCGAAAACCTGTTAGAACTTGTTATATCACACCGCTTTCCTTCCAAAGAATAGGATCCACTTTCTTTTTTTTTTGTGGACAGATTTTAAGGTACTTCTAAGGTATTCTTAGATCAAAATGAGAAAAGCTAATTGCAAGATATGGCTTTTACCAACTATGACAAAAATGAGATTTATTAAAAAAAAAAAAAAAAAAAAATATATATATATATATATATATATATATATATTTTTTTTTTGCAAATAAGACAGAATTTTCATGCGAACTTAATTAACATTGACATCTAATATAGAGGAGCACCCAAGAGCTTTTGCAAATTAACATGTATAATATATCGCTATTTAAGAATCTGAAATGGATAAGACATAAGATGCATTCAGAAAATAGAGTATGCATATTGCAAAGATCACAGCCAGGCTGAAACTAAGAAGCTCTGATATCAAAACTTCAAATCAAAAGTTAACACTGAGGTATTTACTTAAGACAGATCTCCAAACGTTAAAAGATCATTATCAAACCTGTTTTCAACAGGTATTATTTAAGGTATGCTATGGTACCTAGATACAGAACAAATTTTGTTTTGTAACTCTGTAACCACATAGAACTTTATTGAATATACAATTTTTATGAAAATCAACATATTTAAATAAATATCAAGAAAAAACATTGGAGACTTATGTTTCTCAAAAAGATATCATAATAAATATAATTATTTGTCTTCTTTTTAAAAATACCAAACTTTACCTGTTATGGACAAGAACAACTACAGACTAAAGCTAAAATATTAACAAAATCATACCATACTATAGAATAGAGAACAGAGAAGCACAAATGCAGAAAATTTGAAAAGCACAAATTCATTAAAGATAATACTTCTAATGGCTGAAATCCAATTTCTACACTAAATGTGGCCAAGCATCATTTCCCACATTCATATATAAATCAGATAAAGAAATTCAGACAAATCAGAACACACAACCAAATATTATACTATTTTAGAACAAAAGTAACCAACAGATATTAAAGGTTTCAGTCCGACTGTTTATGAAATAAAGGATTGCCATCCATATCTCTGGAAATCAATTCTAAATGTAAAGGAGTATTCTCTTACAAAATTGCAATCATTGCAAAAATACATCTAGAGCAATGGTATTTTAGAAAAATAAATGAAAAAGGAATGCTAAGAGACCTAAATCTGATATGATCAGTGGTGCAAGCTTTTCTTAAATCAATAACGGCACAATCACTCTACGAGCACAAGCCATATCAGGAAATTTTATGAGAAAGTGAAAGTCTGTGACTTGAATATAATCTTCACTCTTATTGAGTGTATACACAATAAGAAACGCTGTATAAAAACCTGAAACATGTAAAGTGTTCAATACTATTCACAATTTTGAATCACTATCACTATTCATGATGAAATATTCAAATCAGCTTTCCATTTGTTTTGTTTTCCTCTGTGTGGCAAGACAACAAATCAATATGTTACGTATATTATAAGATTTTCTAGTTAAAAAAAAAAAGAAAACATTTATTAAGGCGGAATCCACATGGCATGTTTTTTTGACCTTCTGACCCTTTGAGTAAACTTGGAGGCTGTTAACAAAAAGTTGAGTAAACTAATTGATTGTTCAACATTACTAAAACTGATGAAAACCAATTCTGACTCAAATCATTTCATTTTCAGGCACTTACTTTTGAGCAAGTGGGAGTAAAAGCGCCAGGGACACCAAAGATGACAATTTTCCCTGCATACTTGCTTATGTCCACCTTGTCATTTGGAGTGCCTTTCATCAGTTCCACAGAGGGAAGACTGTCTCCGACCTGCAAAAGAATTTTCATTAGTATAATTAGCTTTAAAACATTTTAAGTAAAATCTGTGTAAATTTTCCAATGACTTATTATAACAAATATATATATTTATTGGCACACATCCAGTTCATAATTCTTTTGACAAAGAATACTCTGAAATCTTTTTCAAACAAAAATACAGAAAAACTTGATTTCAACCCTTACATGAACTAAATGTAATAGAACTTATGTACTGCATAAATTTATTCAGTTTCGAGTGATTCAGGATTAAGAACATAAGATTTAACAGCCATGGTTAAAAAATTTACAAGCAGAATAAAGGCATATAGGACAAAAATTTGGAGAGAGTAATACAAATTCGCTTTAAATATCATTCTCTTGTAGGATGAATGAGAAATTGTGAAAAGTTCCGCAAGTTTTTTGTTCCCTTCAAAATTTTCTTATATTCAAAATACCCCAAAAGCAATTCTGAAAATTTGAAAGTCATACTCTGTTAGGTTGCAAAGCTTAAATTAATCAATACATGTTGCATTTTCATGCCCTAAATTAAGAAAAGGTACACTTACTAATATTATTTCTAAAAAAATTCATGATCTCAAACTTTACATTAACTATCAAAACACTTTTCAGACAAAAGCGCATGAAAATCTCAAGAACCTGCTAGCCACATTTCATTTTTAAAACTCCTGCGACATTAAGAAAAATATTCACTTTGAGACTATTATCCAGAGTCGTGGAATATATCCAAAAAATGTACACCTCTAACATCAACTTTCTTAAAGTGTGACATAGATAGTTAAAAATAAAAAAAAATGTTGGATAAAATTGCAGATATCGGCCCACCTCCCGTTGGGCTTCACAATTGAATGTTTCCCGACGAAATTGAAACTTATGTAGTTTAATGGGATTTTAGAGCAACACAAAAATGCTTATATCTTGTAAAGTATTTATTTGCGACGATAAAACCTTCATATTTGTGTTCAGCGTATCAAATTCATTAAGAATAATACAATTTTAAAGCTTTGGGTGAATTGGGCCGATATCTGCAATAATACCAAATGTTGGATGAACCATTGATACAAAGGGAAATTCCTGGTTGATACTGATAGCGATTCAATACCAACATAAAGAACTATACAGAATTAGGGCTTAGAATTCTAAAGGGGAAATAGTTCAGGTCTAGTGTTATGATCTGACAGCAGTAATTTGAGGCTGCATTTGAGCAGCAACAGCTAGATCTATAAAAGATCTGGCAGTTGACTGGGAGTTTGTACTTGAAGGAATGAAGTGTGTTTTTAAGAGTAAGATGTCCCACCTTCAGTTAGGATGCATCAGTCTAAATTCGATTCATACTCCATGGTATTACACTGAGCAGCCTCACACTGTCACAGGTTTACAAGGATTTACAGGCGTTGTTATGAGTGAATTGATGACAGCGAAGACCTATTTGCTTTTATTGTGAGCTATCTATAGCTGAGTTTGAACCTAGAGTTCAATTCTGCTGGATCCTGATTCTAACGCAGTCATGCACCATATATCATATATGTTGTTACAACAATTTAGGAAAGCATTTTAAACAGGCGAACAGGAGTGAATCAATGACCATATATCTATCTAGAATTTTATCTACATTGTAAATCTAGTAGCTTTACAAGTTACAATTGCTAGATCTAGTCAAATTATAGAACATGGTTCACGTGACTGCTCTATTTCACAATTTTTCAGGGGCTGAAAATTCTAAGTAAAAGCCAGGCCTTATAATTATATTTGCTTACGGTGTTGCTTACTCTATCTTGGGTGCTGTACATTTGGTGGACCGTAGAATTTTACCATCTCGCTGAGTGAATAATAATAATATTTTTAAAATCTAATCTAGATCTAGATCTAGATCTAGAATAGATCTATTCGGTAAAAGACTACGTCTTGATCAATTTAACGTTAGATCTAGATCTAGAGTCATGGCCTAATCAAAGATGGCTAAAATTATTAGATCTGACTCTTGGTAGATGTGCTACATTATTTACTGCGTTACTTTTAGTTTAAAATAAGGTAGTTACCTTGATAGGCATGTCTAGGATGCTAGAAGTTTGTAGACACCTCTGAATATGAGACAGTTGAGTGTAGCGAAGAGCTGGTCGCGAAATGAGTTGCCGTAAAGCCTGCATAGCCTCCCGTATCAGTCAACTCCAAGCAAACTACAAGACTTCGGTTCGGGTAATAGCGAAATCGGAATTTTCCTATTCCGGATTAGCTGTAACCGACTTCGTTGATTATAGATCATTGAATTCGACTCGGTCTAGATTTAGCTAGTTTGTAACGGTCGCGTAACTTTTGGAGGATAAATTTATTTCGTACGTAACGAGCATTTTACATGAGCTCTGTTCTTTTATCAAAAATACTAAACAGAAATTCTTGGTACCATCATTGTTATAGGACACACACACACACAAGGCGAGCGTGTATGTCTTGCCATGAATGCTTGTAGTCGTTCGCTACTATGAAATTAAAAAAAAAATTTTTCCGAATAGAAGATAAGAAGTACATGCTTTGTTTTACATGGGAAAAGTTTTATATGTGAATGGTTTCAAACATTTTATTTTCATATTCATAGGAAGAATACATTCCTGCAAGGCAGAATATCAATAGGCATTTTTTCCCCTTGATAACATAGCTTTATTATATGAACGTTTGATAGGACCTTTGAAACAAATTGGAAAGTACAGATCAGTTTTCCCGTCTTAAAGCGTTGCATTGTACCCCTCATCCCCGAAAGATTCCAATAGCTCTCCTATGCTGGTTATATGAGCCATATTCCAACCAGAATCTCTAACAAAATGGACCTAATCTGGAAAATTATTTATGCTTCGGCATTCCCCTTTTGAGTGGTTTGCATTAAAAAAAAAAAAAAAAAAAGTGTAGAACTTAAGAGTTGAGAGTAAAAGCAGGAGAGTTCCAATCAGTCAGAAATATAAACTGTGATTCTTAAATCTCTAGATTAGATTAGCTTTGACTCATAAGTGTGGATCTACACTTTTGTGATATACATGTAATTTGAAATTTTCTTTAAACCTGGTCATTGGTAGATGCCACAGACTAAATATAATTACTATTCTGTAGCAGACATGACGCGTTTCATGAGTAGAGATTGTGAAATAAATATAATGTAATCGAACTTAAAAAAGCAGGAAGTCTTATTTTTTTCAAATAACTGGAAACCGGTTCAGCGGTACAGATATCGCGATTCACTTGTCTCACTATAATAAAATTGCTCAGCACTTTGTTCTTGAATTAGCCCTAAGGACGAAGCCGGGGAGGCGGAAACGGACGTTGCGGGTTACGTGGTATGGTTTAGTTTTAAAACAGCAACCGCATGGCTAATCTACTACTAGGCTACTACTACTACTACTACTACTACTACTACTACTACTACTACTACTACTACTACTACTGCTGCTGCTGCTGCTGCTGCTGCTGCTGCTGCTGCTACTGTTGCTGCTACTGTTCTGCTACTATTACTGCTGTTCCTGTTGATAAAATTACTTCTACTGACTTTCCTGCTGTTGCTGCTGCTCCTATTAATGATATTTTTACCACTTATACAATTACCGCCAATGATAACAATACTATAGTAAAATGAAGAGGAGACCATGGGAAAAAATTACAGCATGAATTATGATGATGCATCACAAACTTAGATCCTCTAAGGAGGGGATATAACTCATAATATAAGTTTCAAAGTAAGTATAACAAATTCTTTACCATTCATAAGAAAGAAAGCGTTGAAGTTACGCCATAAAATTAACTACGCATAAATTCGTAGGTCGTGTTAAATCATGAATTCAGAGTTGGAGTAAAATTTTATTACACGTAGTTGGAAGAGAGAAGACAAGGGGGAACTGCTTGATTCAAAATCTAATTGACTTTATTTTTTATTATGACAATAAATTATGAAGAAGAAAAACCACAACGGAAAACCTATACAGGGCTATAGAAACGGAAAAGAATTGTATAGCAGTTAAAATACTAAGTGCGATTGCTTTGCTGCATAAATCACAAGACCGTCACGTGTGCAACAGTGCATATAAAGTCTTTAATTTGTCTAGACCATTCACCTTCAGCCAAGAAAGTTGCTATGCAGGCCAAACTTCTCTCACATTAGAGTCAGTACAGGAACGTGTTGAAATGTTTTTAAAACTGTAAGACAAAATTAACCCCAAAAAGTTGTCGGCTTCTCACTTCATAAATGATCTTAGACTTGCAAGTCTAAATCAAATGGATTTTGAAATACCTGATGCTAATTCAGAGAGATTAATGAGGGCAAAATATTTATTGCAGACAGAGAGGGTGTGTTTGATAAGCCCTGCCAAATTTTGTGTGACTGCAATTCCAAAAAAAGCACCAGCTGACCATGCTTCTGGATGCTGGATGGTTTATATTAAAGACGAGCAAAATATAGTAGGAGTTAACCTAAGTTGCTTTTGTAAAATATAGGCAGAGCTTGAGTTCAAATTTGTTACTACTACTACTACTACTACTACTACTACTACTACTACTACTACTACTACTACTACTACTACTACTACTACTACTACTACTACTACTACTACTACAACTACTACTACTACTACTACTACTACTACTACTACTACTACTACTACAACTACTACTACTACTACTACTACTACTACTACTACTACTACTACTACTACTACTACTACTACTACTACTACTACTACTACTACTACTACTACTACTACTACTACTACTACAACTACTACTACTACTACTACTACTACTACTACTACTACTACTACTACTACTACTACTACAACTACTACTACTACTACTACTACTACTACTACTACTACTACTACTACTACTACTACTACTACTACTACTACTACTACTACTAACACTACTGCTATTATTACTACTATTACTACTGCTGCTACTGCTGCTACTACTAGTACTACTACTACGACTAGAAGAAGAAGAAGAAGAAGAAGAAGAAGAAGAAGAAGAAGAAGAAGAAGAAGAAGAAGAAGAAGAAGAAGAAGAAGAAGAAGAAGAAGAAGAAGAAGAAGAAGAAGAAGAAGAAGAAGAAGAAGAAGAAGAAGAAGAAGAAGAAGAAGAAGAAGAAGAAGAAGAAGAGGAAAAACAGGAGAGAAAGAGGACAAAAATAACTAAAACTCATACATCCTTGTGCATAATCGTTCACCTCTAAAAGTGATCGATCGACGAAAAAGAAAAATCGTCTTTATAGCACGTCTCTAAATTTAGTTACATGACATTGATGTTTCTCGTGCGTCATACTGATCGTCACTCTTCTCCTTTATTTATGTGTCTTAATGTGTCTGGTAATGTGCTGTAAATCAGCACTGGTTGAAATCATATAGATCTGATTCAGATAATGAGATGGAATAACAAAAAAGAGGGATAAAGATAAAGACAGAAAAAGAAGTTAAGGTAGGGGCAGATAGATGGAAGAAGAAAATGAGATAGAAATGGTATAACTATGTAGAGAATAATTGTTTTCTTCGATATTTATTTCCTTTAAATGATCTCCTACCATGGTTGCAAAGAGAGACAGCCTTGTCTATTCATGCTCGCTGTTTTTTTTTTTTTTTTTTGTCAATTGAATGAAGACTAATGTTTATACCACTGTAGGATATTTCAATGAAAGAAGTCTTGTTAGAACCCTTTTTTTTTTAATCCTTATCAGAAATGTTGCCGCAAATACAGTTAGTCGTGTCTTCTTTTTTTCTTCAAATGATCATCAAAAAACTAACTTTCTTTAAGCCACTATTTTGTGCATTATTTGGTTTCACTCTAAGAACATCAGTTTTTAATAATTAAACATTAAGCTTTTTTGTACCTTAACAATGATATAACTTAAAAGGTTGGGTAAATCAGAAACAAGGGAAAGCAAAAGGTTAGAGAAAAAGAAAACCCACTGTTACCTTAATGCCTTTGGTAGATATTGGTCGACGAAGAGATAGAAACACGAAATATTTCTTTACAAACCAAAAAAAGAAACTTATACAAATACGTAATTTAGAAAAAAAAATATAAGGTACGCCTACCTAGACAGAAGCTCTGCGAAACATTATAATCAATGCAATTCATAGTTAAACAGAGGTTACGATTTAGATTTTCGGTAGTTCACCTTCAATGTATTAGATAATAATCATTACAAAAGCATAGCGCTCATTCTTCTAAATACACGTGGTTTCGTCTGGATTTTTGTCACAAAAAATTTCCCTCTTTCAAAATGAGGATATCTTATCATTGTCACTGTTTACCCCTTCTGCTTTTCCTGATACCATTTCATACATAGTCTATCCGGACTGGCATAATTAATTATTCCGGTTAGCTGACCAAATGGAGGAAGGGAAAAAAAAACGTTTGTGGTTACACTGTCTTGAATCTGATGGCTTTATTTGTTGAACAATTATTATTTCACCTCTTCTCCGAGAAGTCTAAATGGTCAGACCCTAGCTACCTGCTCAAGCGTCAGGGAAATGCAAGGCTATTTCCTTTATTTATAAGGTATTAATTATATAAAGTGATTCATTAAGACATGTCCATCACTGTTTCAGAAAAAAATTTTCATAGATTCCCACAAAACCTGTGTAGTTTACACGAAGAAGCGCGAGTATATGTCCAGAGGGTGCAGCGTTTACGTGATCATTAATTATCCTCCCATCAGTTAATGTTTCTCTCCGGAGTTTTACCCTGTGCCGAACAGTCCATGGCCGTGCTCTATATTTTAGTTGATTGGACCTGGAAAACCGCTACAAAAGGATGGGTTTTTTTTTTCGAGCAATCTATAATACGTATCACGAGATTATGAAGATGATTGAATTAAAAAAAAATTAATGCTGAAGTCTTTTAATTACCGAGGTATCGGATTTGTTATAATAATTTACTCCAGTTTTTTTTGTCATTTTTTTTAGTCTGTGTGTGGGAGTAAAATAATCGTGAGACAACTTGTGAAAGACATACTGCGATGATATAAGCTCAATTTACAAGCCCCATATAGACGTATAAAGGTAAAAGTCCCTCTCGAACTTTAATTCTGGCACCGACGTGAGCACCTGGCAATGTTTCGAAACACTGCCTGAACTAATAGGAGGAATTAAGATTGTTTACCAGACTATGGGTATAACATCGCCAACTTGGTTTGTTAATTACTCCTAGAAAGAACAATAAACGCCAATATTGAGAAAATAAATATATAAAACATTCACTCGAAAGTGAAACGTATAAGGCCATATCTGACGCTTTGGGTGGGGACAAATGCAGACAATTTATTTCTGCAATATGCTCAGTATCAAATGAGATGTACATGTATCTGAATTAGGAATACATTTAAATAGACCGGAAGAGTCAGAAGCTAGTAGAGAACGAAATTGACTTCCTATGACATGTCTGACTCGGACACGCTATGGTAGAAAACTGAAGTCAGCTTTGAAAACTTGGCAAGCCAGGCATCAAAAGAGACGTTAACGTGTCCGGGGCTTTACCTACTGGAGTTTAGGACCACATAATTATTTTCAGTTGCGCCTTGCCTGACGGCGGCTTAATGTTGGTGCAAAACTCCTGATAGCACAGTGTTTTGGACCAGCTATATCAAATAACAAATTTAAAAATAAACGCCCTTGCGATTTGGAGTAAATGATTATGTTTGAAGAAAAAAAAATACTATTTGGTAACGAAAGCACAATATAACCCATAATATTTGATCAACACTCCAAGAATTAGATTGTGGCGCCTAATACAACTGACCTTTCTCTTCTAAATGTTCATCCCACCTATTCTATCAATCTATATATCTATAAATCTATGCACTGATTATCTACTTATTTCTATCTAATTATGCTTTTTATCATTGCGTGTCAACATAACCATATCTATCTATCTATTTGTCTATCTGTCTGTCTATCTATCAATCAATCTATCTATCTTTTTATCTATTCATCTATCTATCTATCTATCTAGTTACCTATCTATATTTTTTTTACCTTATCTATCTACGTTTGATGATTACTATAAAAAAAGCAGTATGTGAATAGTGCTTGGCAAAAAGGAGTGTTAACAACAGCAACAACAACAATAACAATGACAACAATAATCATAACACCACCACCACCACCACCACCACCAACAACAACAACAACAACAACAACAACAACAACAACAACAACAACAACAACAACAACAACAACAACAACAACAACAACAACAACAATAATAATAATAATAATAATAATAATAATAATAATAATAATAATAATAATAATAATAATAATAATAATAATAATAATAATAATAATAATAATAATAATAATAATAATAATAATAATAATAATAATAATAATAATAATAATAATAATAATAATAATAATAATAATAATAATAATAATGCTGCTGCTGCTGCTGCTGCTACTACTACTACTACTACTACTACTACTACTACTACTACTACTACTACTACTACTACTACTACTACTACTACTACTACTACTACTACTACTACTACTACTACTACTACTACTACTAATAATAATAATAATAATAATAATAATAATAATAATAATAATAATAATAATAATAATAATAATAATAACAACAACAACAACAACAATAATAATAATAATAATAATAATAATAATAATAATAATAATAATAATAATAATAATAATAATAATAATAATAATAATAATAATAATAATAATAATAATAATAATAATAATAATAATAATGATAACAGTAATAATAAACTTATAATTAAATGAGATAATTTAAGTACCGGTACCTGGTTCTCTATTATGTAGCCATGACTTAAGAAGCTCTTGAGTCTATCTCTCTATCTATCTATCTCTCTATCTATCTATCTATCTATCTATCTATCTATCTATCTATCTATCTATCTATCTCTCTATCTATCTACCTATTTATCTATCCATCTATTTATCGATTTATCCATCTATATCTTTCGATCTATCTATATGCCTTTTTTTTTTATATCCAGCTACCTAACTACCTATCTCTTTATCCACCCAACTATCTATTTATCCTTTAATATATCAGAACCTATTTATTTACCGTTTCCTTTTTACAATATAAGTTAAGTACTATCTCTATTCTGTAGTGAATAAGACAAGACTTAAACATAGTTTTCCTGCTATCTATATTATGCGATTGACGTCATGCCAAGACAAGCATGCGCGCCAACAGGCAGTCAAACCCTTAAGGATAAACCACAAGATTAATTTGGCAGCAAGGTATTCACTATCATACAGACTATGGCAAAAGAATCCAGCCGCTAAACATGGCTTCAACCCTGCATACACATCAGTAACAAGGATCTAAAAGTTATTTTTAACTTACGTCGGTTTGGCAGAAGAAAATGGAAGCCTACGTAAGAGCAAGGTGAAAACGTAAACCTGCACCACTACATCGGTGATCAGAAGTTAAAAAAAAAAAGGACAACTAAAAAAGCAAACAGAAAACCACGACTTAGGTGCATGTTGCTTCATTTATATATATAATGTATGATTTCTTTTTTTTTTCTCTTCTTTTCCTTTAATGATAAACTGGGATGTGTGTCCAATACCTTTCCACTTCTTACTTCAAGTTCTGAGCGCTCTGTCTTTCCCTCTTTCCCTTTTTATTTCCTTGTATCTTTCTCTTATACATAGACGTTCTCTTTTTCTTTCCTCCTCCTTCTCCCCTCCCCCCCTCTCTCTCTCTATCTGTCTGTCTCTCTTTCTTCTTTTCTGTAGATACACAGACAGATACAGTCCTTCTTACAGTATGCAATATGTATGTAGTAGATGTAATAACTCCCTCAGCAAACAGCGCTCTCGCTCCATGTGTCTACTTGTTCACCTGCCTATCTAATATCGATAATTATATGTACCTAACTATCTATCTTTCAACCACTACTTTTCAATCTAAACATATTCAAGTAAACTCGAAAATCATGGCTGTAAGACGAAACAATTTAAAATATACTTCTATGTATGACTATCTGTCTATCCTTCTCTCTATTTTACTCCTTGACCACCTATCTTGTCTGTTTACTTACCAAACTTCTTATCTACCTACCTATCTACATAAATGTATATATCCATTTATTTGCTTAGCTGTGTATAATTATTGATTTATTTCTAATATTTTTCTATTTTATAATGTATTATATTGATTTATAATCTAGCAACTGACTCCCAAACTTTCTCCCACGTAGGTCTTTCCCCTATATAGTTATTCTGACCTGTAAGTACACCTTTTCCTTTACCAATTTACTTA
Source organism: Elysia crispata (assembly GCA_033675545.1). Classification (NCBI taxonomy): domain Eukaryota; kingdom Metazoa; phylum Mollusca; class Gastropoda; family Plakobranchidae; genus Elysia; species Elysia crispata. The sequence goes on from JAWDGP010003531.1 coordinate 220,429, forward strand.
CCCACCCTTTTCCATTTCAAGATCTCCATTTCCATTTTAAAATCTCATAAATCGTTAAAGAAAGGACGCACATAATCCTAGTTTTCTCAACGGTAACCATTTGACCTGTCAGCAAACGCGAGACATAAATACTCTTTATCAAATAATTCACACTTTCTAATAATGGGCCGATGGTCTGCCTTCTTTTTCACCTTGTGAAACGATTCCGTATATAGGATGAAGAAAAAAGTGTAATAGTAGTGTAATACGTGATTGAGTACTTTGTACTTTGCAGTGCCATGTTCCACACTACCGGTACTCCTGTTACCACAAGGGTCCGAAAATAATCTGTACACGACTTTAATACACGGGTTCACGGTCGAGTACTCCATTTTCCACCTGTCCACGCTTGAAATGGGATTTTCTTCCGAGTTAAAATGCAGTACAAAGCTCTGGAGTTTATTTATGAACCTCTGTAAAACGATTTCATACGTGTTCATAATTTGCCAGATTCTACCTTACTAGACAAGTTGCCTTTACAGTCGTGATCTGATATTTTCCAAGATCAAGAAGAAGTGTTTTTCTAAGATATAAAAGTTACTGTCACTTGTTAAGCTGGAACAAAATATAAAAAATAAAGTTCAAAGATGAAGTTCAGTATTTTACATAAAAAGATCCTTCTAATAGACACTTGGATATTGATAGAGGGCACAAATCGCTGCTTTGTTTTTTTTTCCTCCAAGTTTAGACATAACAACCGTACAGCTTTTTCTTTTACACTCATGCTTCAGCTGCTACCTTCTCAAACAGTTTTATCGAACACAACAAAACCCCCAAATTCTTGGAGGCACGGTAAGCAGGAATGGTGTGCAACTTTGTTGCTTGCAATCTATTCTACCGGTATTTCAAATCTCAGATTTATGTGCCCGGCTGCACGATAAACTTTCCTTACGTCATTCTAAATAAATTCTGTTTCTTATGAAGATAAGCCACCCGAAGAAAACGGGAAAAGAAGATTAAATGGTTTGGTTCAAGAATAAACATGAACTATCACGCACATATACAAATTAACGAATGAGAACGAGACTTTCTCAACTGTTCCATCTGTAAACAAAACGTGCAGCGAGTGAAAGAGAGAGAGAGAGAGAGAGAGAGAGAGAGAGAGAGAGAGAGAGAGAGAGAGAGAGAGAGAGAGAGAGAGAGAGAGAGAGAGAGAAGGCAAAAAAATGACAGAAAACCGTAAAGAGAATGAGGAAATAAAGGGAAGAGGAACAGAAATTGAAGAAGACAAAGAAGAAGAAGAAGAAGAAGAAGAAGAAGAAGAAGAAGAAGAAGAAGAAGAAGAAGAAGAAGAAGAAGAAAAAGAAGAAAACAAGGAGAGGGTGGTGATTATTATTATTATTATTATTATTATTATTATTATTATTATTATTATTATTATTATTATTATTATTATTATTATTATTATTATTATTAACATGATATTTATGAGGATGAGGAGGAGGAAAGAGAAAGTAAGAATATAAAAAGCTTGAAAAAAAGAAGTCATATGTGTTTACACAAGCACAATAATATTTAATTGAAATTCCTATGAGATAAAGAAATAATTTTATTACCATTCAGTCACTTACAATAACTAAAGCACCATTCATGTCACTACCGTTACACTTGCAACAAAGCTGGCCGTAATTGACACCATTCTAACCGTTTCATAACTACCACCCCATTCATTATAACTCGAAATGAGACTATTCTTATCACCAATACATTTATCATCATCATTACCCTTGTTATCTTTATCCTCCATCTGCTTATTACTGTCGACGTCATAATCACCGTCCTTCTCCCCATAAATATCATCATTTTCACAGTTCTGTCTCATCCTCTTCCTTATCATCATCATCATCATCATCACCACCATTATAGCAGAAATAAAGTCACTGTCATTACTATCGATATTTTGGCTCCTCCATGCTCATCCTTCTCTAAGTCTCTTCCAATCATTATCATTACTTCCAAAGGTTATTAAAGCAGCCATAACACGCGTTTCAGAGGCGCTGCCTCGTATTTCGATCCACCGTAACATAAAAAAGTGGTCTCGGAACTTCCTTCTACCGTAAATAAAAGGTCTCCGAAAGGAACAATCTGAATGGGAGAGCAACAAACCTGCTCTTCTGTGATCAACAACAAAGTCAACCGCCTTGTCAGAAGTGATAGGAAGGAGGAAGAGCGGTGACAGCTATCCGAATGATTGACTGCAAGGAAAGTCTCGAAACACGTCAGTGTCTTTTGTCTATTCGGACAACTTTCCTGTCTGAATTTCCGAGGAGCTCTATGCTATAAAAGTAGGCTCTGGTTATGGTCAGCCACGAGAGGTTTGCACACCTGGTGAGAGAGGATCTTATTGCACACACCACTGGTTGGAGCAAGAGAGATAACCCCCATCTTTGCTCGTACCAGCTTGATTTTTTTTTGCCTCCGTTAACTTTATCTTCTCTTGCTCTATACGCAAGCAAACTAACGCGAGGAGTCGAAATCAAGAAACGATTAAAAATATCCAGCTCCAGGAATCGACTATAAAACGCAAAAAAAAAAAAAAAAAAAAAAAAAAAAAAAAAAATGGATTGCACTCTTCTAGTGGTTTGTTTTGCCGCTTTAGGTAAGTAATCAGTCATCCATGGTTATTTTTTTCTATTTAAGGATTAATTTAAGTTCTTTTATAAGAGATGCAAAACAACGCAAGATATATTTCCTTATTTATTGTTTTTACACATTTTTTTTATCATCTAAAGCAATATTATAATCAGTTGAGTTTTGAGCCAGAAAAGTGGTTTTATGCATAGTGGATATTCTAAGTATCTAATTAAAAATGATTTATTGATGAGATTGTACATTATATGTATCTTTTCGTCTTTCTAAAGCCGAAGAATCCTTGATATATTTTAACAATATTTTATAATCAGACATTTCTTTGAATGTAGACCTAAATGAAGATTAGTGGGGCTTCACAAAAAATGTATGTACTCATGTATGTTATCACTTTATCTTAAACCAACTTTGAACATTAATGAAGGCTAGAAGAAGGTTCCAGTAAGCCTGTCTGCTATAATAGTTATTCCTTAAACATTTTTCAGTTCTTCCGAGTTTGCAGTTTGATGACGGAAAGCTCGATTTTAAAAACTCTCGATTGTCTAGAACCTTCGACAACTTGAAGGTAAGAAGGGTAAAGAGCGAGAGCGAGAGCGAGAGACAGAGAGAGAGAGAGAGAGAGAGAGAGAGAGAGAGAGAGAGAGAGAGAGAGAGAGAGAGAGAGAGAGAGAGAGCGAGCGAGAGAGAGAAAGAGAGAGAAAGGAGAAAGCAGTTGAAAAACATGCAAGGAATCATGATACTGATCTAACATTTCATTTATGCCTGGTCTAACATTTAATAGAAAGTCCCTCAACATCTGTTACAGCAAAATCTCTTGGAAATGAAAGCAAGACGCTCAGAAAGTATTTGCTTTGAATTATATAGGAAAAAAATCTAACATCTATTCTGCCCAGTCAGCTCAGTCAGAGAAACGTTCGGCTAACAAGCAGAAAGAAGTGGTGTCGATTCCTTTCTGGGTCATTTAGTCTTATCATATGCATACTAAACCCCTACAAACTTGTCGAAAAGCTGACATATATCATCGCTATTATATTCCTCGTATTACTTTATGGACCAAAAAGAAAAAAAAATCAAAGAATATTTTCCCCCCTATTGCAGCGTTCTGGTGCTTCTATTCGTGGCAACCTGGAGTTTGTCGGCCCTCTTGGGGGCACGTTCGAGGCCAACTTGGACGGAGCACTTGGCAGGATTGGCAATCTCTTCAACGCTGAAACTAGAGGACATCTGAGGGCAGGCGTTAGAAGTAGAGGACTTTTTGGAAAAGTCCGAGGCACTGCTGGTTCTATTGAAGGTAAGTGATAAATAACCTTTGGTATTGAATTCGCGTGGAAGTATAAAGTATACTTCTCTGAGCGGCAAAGCGGCAGGTACCTATACATATAAATATTGGAAGTTCGAATTCCTTTAAGCTCTAAAATCCTTAATTCATGATTGCCGCTCCTTGAAATTGCGCTCCTTTGTCGTGAACACGATATCTTGTAGTCTTACTCACGCGCCATTAAGTTATCGCCTCGTATGATTGGTGCGGCAAAAACGGGCATTTATCAATTTTTTTTTTTAATGAGACAAAATGTGAGATTGCTCGGATGGGTTTTGTTGTCTGGGCTATGCTATCTTTCCTCGGTTCCCAATATCGTGAAAATCTCGCAAGGTAGGGCCTATATAGGTAAACTCACAAACTGCTACGACCCTAGAGTTAAGTGACCCAAAGATGCCCGTGACGCAGGAACACTGATATTGTATAAGAAAGAAAGCAAACTCTGGTGGACTTGAACACATCTATGAGTCTGAGCTTTCTCAGAGTTCAGTGTTACCAATCATGTGCCAGATATATCAAATTTAACTACAATTCTTTTGGACCTGAATGCTGAATATAGATATTGTAATAAAAGACCAACGGAATGATACAGATTTCATTCTAGCATTGGTACTTCTCTGCGATTACAGCTTAAAGTTGATAGAATTTTCTGAAAATGAAACAGAAGATTTATAAAATACACCGAGTCCTGAAAACTTGAATTTCTTATCACAATACAAAATCCTCTTTAATTTTTTATAGGTTGTAAAAATCTTCCACATCATTCAATCGTTCAATCGGTAGAGAACAGTTAATTTAAGTGTTTGAAGAACTCAGAACAGTTAAATGCGAAGAATAAAATATTTTGTACGAACTTAAGATTGACATGATGTATCTATTAATTTGATTACCATGAACTTACTTTTATTTTACCAGGGCATGTCAACTAAAGCATAAAGCCTAAACCATTTCAAGAAAAATACGATTCATAAATACATATAAAATAAGTTGAACAGCTTCTACAGACTTGGTAGCGCTTTGAATGTATACATGGGTTCTACAGCCATATTGTGGATCAAACCCATACTTTAAATTAATATAAAAAAAAACCTCAAGAACCATTGTAGGGAGTTTTAAAGTAAGAGATGAGAGTAAACAAAATATTGGCATTGTGAGTGCAGTCAAGTTTTTTCGATATCCTATCGGCAAACCTGAAAATGAAACTTGTTGATGAAAGCAAATGCCCAGGTTTGAGAGCCACCCTAAATTTAACTACCGTTGTTTCCTCCGCAGGTGTTTTGAGACGTTCTCCAGGAGCTTTGGGCGCTGACCTGTCAAGCCGCTTGGATAACGTGCACGGAAACATCTTCACTGGCGTGCACAGAAACGGCGTGAGGGGTGATATCAGCATAGGCTCTGCCTCCTCCAGAGGGTTCCCGTTTGATAGCGCTTACACGTCCGGGCTGATAGGCCGTGCTTTGGCCCGACGTGAGTACTACTGATGGTGATGACGATGACGGTGACAATGACGGCGTTTTCGACAACAATGATCATATCGATTTTCTTGCACATTTAAAAATATCTCTTGGTCTCACCAAGCTTGCTAATCCTCTGACATAATTTTCTTTTCCTTTGTAAAAAAGAAATCTGACGTTGAAGTCCCACATCTGTAAACCTCAGTTTAGGTGATCTTTTTTTTCTGCACTGTTTTCTGAATTAAACCAATAGGATATTGAATGAAATTGTAGAAATTTTACGAGTGAATGTGACTAGTGCATGTTTTGGTGGCATTGCAAAATGCGCATGTTTTAAACACAAGAAACTAGCACCCGCTTTATGAGGGGCGATTGTCTATCGATTCTTTAATTTTCCTAATTTTAAAGGCGGCTTTTAACATTTTCAGTATTAGTTTTCAATGGCAATTTCAGTTAAGTGGATTGAAAAAATGTACGCCAATTAGAATATTTCATTTACCTTAAACAATGAAAATAATTTATGCCTTCAACTAAATTTTGTTTAAACCAAACATTCTACAATAATGCTGAAACCAGTGTTAACTTTATTTACTTTTTAAACCCACATTATGAAACTTAAACAATATGTTTCAGATATAGGAATATTAATATCACGGTAATTATTAAAGAGAAATCCAAACATTTCAACTTTGTTCGCACATAAATTAGTTTATTTCATTACATGTGAGACAAATACCAGATCCATTAGAAAAAATCATTTAAGTTTTCAGAGCATAAGAATAATTTAGATTGAAAAAACAAACAAGCCATAAAGCTGAGCTTGTTTTTAAATATGATTGTATGATTTTGTTCAATTGTGGGTATGCAAAAGTAAGGTTTAAATAGGTTACTTTTTGCATATGATGTCAAATTATCATGACCCGATTTAAAAAAAAAATGAAAAAGTATACGGGCGTCTGATGTAATTTTTTTTCTAACCGAACCGCAAGATCAAAATAACTGCAAATACAAGAATATCAAGAATTTCAAGAATAACGATAGACGAAATAAAAATCGAACATATATGAAATCATTTATTGATTCAGTTTGAGAGGGAAAAAATAATTGCATAAATTTACGTTGAGCATACTAAGTAGCAGTTTTATATACTAACTTTTAAACCTCATCTCGTATGAAAACTATGTCATATAATATAATATAGTATATCAAATTAAGACAACCGCGATAACAACCTAAAAAGGCCATATACATTTTTCTAAAATTATTCCTTAGGATTTTTTATATTCTTGCACTATTTCAGTTATGCTGTAAATATTAAACAACTTCGTTGTTATTTTTTTTTCTTTTTTATAAATTTAATTTGGATAAACCCTTCTAATAAATATACTTTACATTTCATCTGTGTTGAAGAATAAGTTTCATCGTTTTATATAGTTGTATTTGTTTTACAAACACCTTCATAATGACTACTTATTTCCTTCATAAAATGGCAAGACACGCAGTAAAATATCACGCCTGGAAATGACAAAACAAATAACGTTACAAGTTTATTGAAAAGTTGGGCGATGGGGTGAATGATGATGGTAATAATGATGATTCATTGTTATGATGATGCATGAGATAACGATGAGGGTAATGAACATGATGATGATGACGAAGGCGGCGGCTATAACGATAATGATCTGGTTGTTCTTTGGACTAACGGTCTGTTGTCGCTGCTCAAAATGCTGCTGTGGTTTTGCTGATAAATCTAATTCTTCCAAATAATTATCGTGGTAACAATTAAGAGTCACGGTAACAGTGATGGCACGGGCGATAGTCATGAAAAGAAACAAAAACAAAGGAGCACGGCACAACTTTCAACTTAATGTTCATTGATCCCCTACAGGATGCACTGCCGTACCTCGGTCCTGTCTGAGCGTGCGTCCAGCAGACAGACGTGCCGTACGTCAGTTTACCTTTGACGAAAGACGGAACAGGTGTGTGGAGGACTTCGTCTCTCGTTCGTGCGCCCGTCAAGGCTCTAGGAACAACATCTTTCCCACAAGAAGAGAATGTCGAAGAGAGTGTAGCAGCGATTAAAACCAACCGTGCCATACAGTGCCAACATAGAGTTTTTCAGCAAACCGTTAATAACCCACAAGCCAAATCAAATGACATAAATTCTCTCTCTAGGAACGTGGTCAAGAATGAGTATAAAAGCCCATTGCAAATTATTATTTGATCTAGCTCTGAAAAAAGAGGGTTTTCAGGCGATAAGGGGATATAGTTCCCTGGCAAAGAATTAACTCTTATCTCAAATCTAAACTTCAACTTTGATTCACTATCCCATGTGACACACCCTCTTCTCAAAATTAAAACAAATTTGCCGTTTGTAAAGCATTTTCGACTCATGAAGAATATATTTTAAAGAAAAAAAATCAAACAAGTACATTTAAAACTTTAACCCCCAAGCTTTAAAATCAAGAAAAGTGCCATTGCCGTAAACATAGGTTTCTGATAGAATTTCGGTCTTAATTCATGTTAAGGAATTTTATGAAGTGAAACGAATATCGTTTGAAGTGAAAACGCCTTTATAAAAATGCTACAAAAATTTAGAAGTCATTAGAACGTAAAGGCTGTTTTGTTTTTCCAAAGTCCCAATGTTGAAGCTGATGTTGGCATAGCTCAGAAAATGATGTACAAAATGACTATTATTTATTTGCAATACTATTTGTTTTCTTTAGCCATGATTGCGTTTATCTGACGTTGATGGAATTTTACTCAACAAAAAATGAGATCAAATCATGACAGCTTAAAAGGCTTCTTCTTTTTCTTTCTTTCTTCTCCTTAAAGTATTAAATACAGACGCTGATACTAATGACATATTTATATTCTGATAATCAAGATTACGATAGTGATGGTGGTGGTATTGACGACAACCAATGAAATGACGACAATAGTGGTGATGCTGATAGGATGGTGGTGTAGACGGTGGTGGTAGTGAACATGATGATGATGATGACATTAATAAGGATGATTATGACTATGGTGAAGATGATTGCGGTAACAATTGAGATGGCAGTATTGCTTTCATGTTCATCACAATAATTACAATAATTAAAACAATAATAACATTCCGACAGATATTATGAAAATATGATGATACAAGTGAAAGAAGAAAACTAACCTATTAAATGAGTGAGAATAGTTAAGCATAAAGAGTTCACAATCAGATAGTTTTTAAAGTAGTTCAGATGATTTATCTTCTTGAAGCGTACCAGGACTCTTTCTTATGAGACTTGGACATTCTAAAATAATGCCGTCCACATTTAATAATGAAGTAACAACAATCAGGCCACCTCATACGTTTATTATAGTATAATTATCATTGTGAAAAATAATAATTCCTACTCGTAAAATGAACAGAGTTTATGCCTGTGACAATTACAACAGCAACGACAATAACACAGGCAACAAATCAGTACAGTTATATTAGTTATAATGTGAATGATAGATCTACCGGTATCTAAAATTCTAGTTGTTCTGGACTCTTATTTAAAGAAAAGCATTTGAAGTAAAAGCGAAGCTGTATAAAATAAGAATTATTCATGAAGCATCGCAAAATTCATGCGAGATCAGTCACTCTGAATGGCATTAATACAATTTAATATCTCTGAAAAGTACTGTCAGCTAAATTGTTCGAAAGTGAAACATTTTAATAAACTCGCAGATAGTTGGAAAAGAAGCAATTATGCTATATCAAGGTCGGTATGATATTGAAATTAATCCAGCTGTATTCTTATCTTACTGCGGGATATTGTGGTTGGAGCAAATCCATCATTGTGTTGAGTGTTGACAAGAGTAGCTATTTAAAGAAACTGCTGCCTTTTGCAATGCGTACTACCCAAGAGCGAAAATGACCGATTGATTCTTTGAACACAAGAACACTAGATTAGAGAAAAAAAAAAGAAAGAAAAAAGACGAACAAAATAATGACAAAATCTTTATTAAAAAACGAAAGAACAGCTTAAATTCTCCGTTCACGGGTATGAAAGAGACTTTGGGAACGCGGGCAGCTAAAATATTTAATGCATTGCTTCAAATTAGCACAAAATTAAAAGAAAAGGCTGCCTAAGTAACACATTTGCTCGCTTAACATTATTTTTTGTTTGCACTTGAGTTTCCAGCTATTTTGCTAAGAAGTCTCTTCACTGAATAAGTGATATTGAGGGTAAAAAAAAAAGCAAGTACGAACAAGAATGATATGTTTCACTTCTCGAAAAAAAAAAACCCTTCAAACTTTGAAAAATATACCATTTACCAGCTTGTCAGTTCGTTAGCTTTAAGCCTGACTGGATACCACAGGCGCTTAAATGGCGTTGGTTGTCCGTAATTGATTTCCCAGTCAGTCGGACGCGACATCTGGTGAACTCGTCTGCGCCTATCAGCTTCCTCCCGGAGTAGCTGCTCTCGGAACGCTGTGTCCACAGGCCTCAGTTTTACTGCAGACGGCAGTCGGTGTTTAAGAGACTCGGTTTTGTTTCGACACGGAATTATTTGCTTTGTTACAGATGCAGAATTTCCAATATTCTCAGATTCAGAACGGGTTGTTTTTGGACTAACACTATTTCGCATCCACTGTAATGTTTTGAGTTGAGGATGTTGGGCGCGAAATCCGATGTGGCTGTACGTTGTTGGACGCTTACAGGGGAAATGGTAGCAATTTCGTGGTATATCAGACTCACCGTAACCACACAGCCTTGCAGAGAACTTCCAACGCTGACGCTTCTTCACATCCCGTGGATCAGCAGAAGTTATAGTTTTACCAACGTCTTGTTTCGAATCGTGCACAAAGCTTGAGAGATCCTTAGATGCGAAAACCGTTGGCAAAAGAAGATTTTGAGTTTCGAACGCTGTTTTATTGACCTTGTTTAATTCACTTGTTGAGAGGTTGTTTTTGTTGTAACTATTGCTGGCACAACCGCTACCGCCACTGCCATTAAAGTCCATGGTTATGTTATCATCGAGAATATATCGTGATTCTCTCGACTGAGCAGGAGATACGCTGACATTTTTCTGATTGTCTGCTGCTTTTTGCTGATTTGTTTCGCTTTTGATAGAGCAAAGGAATGGATCTGGTTGTTTGGATAAGGTACGAGGCGATAAAGGCCGACAAAAGATAGGGGAAGAAGAGGAGAGCAGAAGTGATCTGGTCGCCCTTATGTCGTGGTTGATTCTGCTCTTGCTGTCCTCACATTGCTGACTGAGGCTGGCCAGGTGCTGCACAAGCCGGCGTCCACACACCTGGTTCTTCCGGCGAGTCTTCCAGGTTGGATCCCTGCTCGTCAGTTCTCCCAAACCTTGACATAGCTGCCTGTTCTTGGTGTAAGTCCCGGTGAAAATTCGAGGGACATCAGGGATGCGGCAGCTTGAATGCATTTAGAGTTCTACAAGATGATACAAAATAGATAATCTTGTAAAAAAAATAAATGTTCAAAAAGTCAAAACATATCGGTTTATGCGGCATGATGCAGTAACAATAAACAATATTGGATAAAACAAAATAAGTAAGAAAAAAAGGAGCATATGCGAATCATTTAAAAAAAAATTATTGTGATTCAAATCAACACATTTATTATAAACACTTTTTTTAAAGAGCAAAATAAATTTTCTCATTTTTTGTACATAATAAATCGGCCCTTGGTGGAAAAGAAAAGAATTCCATATCTATTGAAAAATAGAATTCAGTGCGTATACTTTTTATCACTGCATTCCTTACGTAGAAGTCTGGAGTTTGCCAAAGAAACTACTGCTTAAGACTCAAAATCAGAAGCTTTAAATCCAAATTCTGAAGGAAGCATTTTTTTTTAATTTATAACACTCAAAAACTGCCAGTATAATTGACACATTCACGAACATTTGGAGATTTCTCTGGGAACGAAATAATCCATAAAAAAATTTGTATTTATTTGGTTGTAAAGTGTGATGTCATTAGTTCAGGATACTTGAATCTAAAAAAAAATCTTTACTTTACTTATTCTGCCTAAAAAAGCAGCAAAAAACGTAGTTTTTTTTTCTGAAATATATTCGTTTTTGTACTATTTCTTCCTGCTATATGTTTTTTTTTATCCCATACCATATTTTTACACCGACTTTTCGTTTTAATGAAGGATAAGTTCATTCATAGAGTTTATAGGTAAAGGATCTTCAAGATCTGATTTAAAAAAAAAAATTAATGTAAAGGGCGAACCAAAATTGTTAGAAAGAGAGAGAGAGAGAGAGAGAGAGAGAGAGAGAGAGAGAGAGAGAGAGAGAGAGAGAGAGAGAGAGAGAGAGAGAGAGAGAGAGAGAGAGAGAGAGAGAGAGAGAGAGAGAGAGAGAGAGAGAGAGAGAGAGAGAGAGAGAGAGAGAGAGAGAGAAAGAGACAGAGAGAAAGACAGAGAAAGAGACGGAGAGAGTGTAGAAAAGAAAAAGCGTGATGAAAAATATCTCGTTATTTTTTCATGTAAACCATTCATAAATCTGATCATATTAAACTGGTTTGCATAAATAAGGCTTGATAAACTCTGGATAGGGCTGTGGGAATATTATTATTCCTTTATATTCATAACTTTTTAACGGCCTATTTTTAACAGATACTTTGTAAATTAAGAAATGTACGTCGAAAAGCAAACAGAGTGACTTGCATGCTTTTTATTCAGATTATAAAGTTCTAGATTATTGTTGGAATCATTTTGAAATAAATTTAAAAGATCTATATTCTACAGTCACAAGAACAAACTCAAACTAAACTCACTTTATGTTTCCCTTTTTTTTTAAATACTTACTTAAATATGCGTTTGAAATATTATCTGAAGCTCAGGAAACAGCAGAAAAAGCCTTAACTGGGGGCTTTTTCCAGTATTTCAATAGCCAATTAAAATCTGATAAGATATCCACCCTGATACACGCGCAATAATTGACCATACTGGTGATGGGGTCAGGGTACATGTATTTGGCATTACTCTTAGCTGCTTGTTCGATTATTTCCCTTACCTTTCCTTGCGTTGCAAGTGCCTGGTAGCGAACAACAAAACATAGCTCGTATCGATTTACATCACGAACTAAGTCGGAAGTTTGGAGAACGTTGAGCTTCGATACGCCCTCCCCCCCCCTCTTTATGATTTTTTTAAACCTCTAAGTCAGAAATTAAAAATTTATCTATGTCAAATGAGAATCTATTATGAAAGCAAACATATTCATATTGAAACAACGAGCATGAAAACATTTTCTTGGGTTAATTTAGGCTGTAGAACACTGAGAGATTTACCTGGTCAAATGGATTTCCACCCCAAGTAAATCATAGTTTACGGAAAGCGAAATATATTACAGATTTGGCATTATAACGGAATGCTTATGAGGGGAAGGATCGTGACACGATTTTTATTATTCTATGTTTATTAAACTTAGAGGTCTAGTTTTTTTTTTCTTAGTCTAATCAAACGTGTATTATTGTAACGAGTTTCAGTCTCCTCGAACCCGTTTCACATTGATACGTGGAGGATAGATATATCACTTTTGAGTGGACAAGCCAACATACTCGCATTGAGATAAATAACTGTACATCGTTTCAACATAACTAGTGGATCAACAAAGCACTTAAATAAGTAAAAGATACTTTCAACGTATGAAGGAAAACATCAATTTCCATTTATGCTGAGGAAATCAGATTCTACCGAGCTATCAAAGCTCCCCCCACATCGACTCTCCCCCCCCCCCCCTTTCCCTGGGTGTATCCAGGATGAAGTCTTGTTTCTTTACAAAATCTCTAGTCCGACTGGCGCCCGCGATAAAAGTGGTCGCTAATCAGCGTGTAATCACTCGCTTTAAATGCTGTGGCTGTAACATAGCTGACCATGTTTTGCGTATTGATACAGCCACATTATACATGTAGGTTGTATTAGATGCCTGGCCCCCTAGAAGCCTGATTGCCACTAGTTTTGCCGATAAGGGCTCCCAAAATCTTGCCCCTCTCGTTCTTCTATGTTTTCACCTCCCTTTTCCCCACTCTCTCTCTCTCTCTCTCTCACTCTCTCTCCTTATACAACAGGTCCATCACTTATGTATCTAAAAAACACTGAGAACAATTATAGTTGATAAAAATATCTGACTACTCGGAATACTTGAAATAAACATGAATTAATATCATTTGCTAAATAAATGTTTAAGTTATATAGTATTTACAGCTCGCGGTGTATTTACACATCAAACCTTTGCCACTGAATTCCCATACTTCGAGACTGTTTCATGAGTTACAATCTCATATACACTCAATTCCTCTAAATCACAATTATGCCTAGCAATTTACACATTCTAAGTCATTAACGATTTTTTTTGTCCACTTATAAACGATGATAACCATCTTGAATACATTTTGTTATATTTCTTTGTACTGACAGCATATATGTAATGTTAGCTGTGGTAAAAGGTACAGATTATCATAAAAGCTAAGGTTTTACCAACAATTTCTTCTGAGTATTTCGTATAGTGATTTCCAATATAGCTATTCAAGTTAAGATATAGCCTGTTTGATCAACAAGTATTTTCTTGAGACTTTGTTTGGAATCATCTCAAACAACTTACATACCGCTCATATCACACTTCAAGAGAAAGCATTTTTTAAGTTTCTAGTTGATGAAAAATCGCAGAAACTTATCCAAATTCTATGAAGAGGTATTTGATATTTTTTACCATTTTGAAATACATGTAGTAAGTAAATTTACCTGTAAAGAGAAATTTGTCTTCTCTCAAACCTGTTTGAAATCCAAGAAATCTGAATTTTTTTTTCTCTGACAACTGCCTGTTCATGCAAATAAGTTTCACTAAACATACAAGGGTTAGAAAGTAAAATTAGTTAGATAAGGAACGTGTGAGACAAATTTAATTTTTAAATCTTGTAAAAACCTTATCCAGATGCATGCCACCCAAGACTCCATGTTCCTGCAACCATGCCAAACAAGTCAATTAGGCCTTGTAATAGTTATGCACGAATCAACAGTAAAACTGTAGCCTTTCCACTCTTTTGAACATGATAATGTGGAGGATTTCATTAAAGAGATGATTTTAAAATATGAGCCTTCATAGAAGGAAGAGAAACTGCTGCACTTGATTATCTATGAAAATAAATATTAGTCAAATTATTTGTCAGGGGAAAAATTCTGAAGAAGTCTGCAGAAAATTTTACAGGTACCATTATATCAAAGTCGGTATGATATTGAAATGAAATGTGGATGCTTTTATTAATCTTAGTGCAGCGTCTTTGTAGTTAGAGTAGATGCATATAACCAACAAGTCCATCATTGTGTCAAGTATTGGCAAATATTCACAATGACATCAATAAAATTGCGCTTTGTGGTTACTGGATATAGAGATTAGAGAAGGAGCTGCTTTGTACAATGCCTGCTTTCCCAGGCCATGAACCACTGATTTCTTATTCAGGTTATGGAAGAAGTAAATGATACTAAATTAAAAGAAACAACAAAACAAACAAAAGATTAGTTAAAAAAACAACAAAAAACCAAAACACCAAAAGCTTAAATTCGTTGCACAAGAGTCTGGAAGAGACTGAGGGAGTATTAGATAGCTAAAAAAAGTTCAAATTAGCAGAAAATCAATAAAAAGTCAAACTAAAGCGTTTGTTGGCTTAACTTTTTTACTTAACAAATAAGTTTTTGACTATTTTGTTAAGAGAGGTATCCTCACTTGCCGAGTTGATATTTACGAGTAGAATAAACCCAGGAGTGAGCAAGAAAATATTTAAATTTATAAAAAAATCGTACCATGTGGGAAAAGTATACCATTTACCAGCTAACAAGTTTGTTAGACTTAAGCCTGAATAGTCTTGGTAGCCCATTATTGCCCTTCAAAGAGACAACAGCGAATGATGCAAAGAGTGAGTAAAAAGGCAGCCAGAATGAGTGCATTCATTAAAATTAGTTAAAAGATACCTTTTTCAAAATTACATGTACAGTGTTGAATATTTCCAAAACCTAGCAATTGCGTTTTCTTTTTTAATTCACTTAAAAAAAGGAGGTTAAATCTGCTTAAAAAGACTGAGACAAAACTTTATAAGTTTCTAAGTGAATTTATTTGAAAATCTTCTCATTTGGAGGAAAAAAAAAGCTTTGGCAGGTAATCATTTTGCATGTTTTATTAAGAAACATGTGGTAAATATCTCTCTTTGATTACATATTCACAGAAAACATTTTTTTTTCAAACAAAAAGAAAGGCCAGCTCATAAGAAATGAAAAAAAAATACATCAATATGAATACAGGAAAAATGAAAGCAAAATAAAAATTAATCTTGGTTATTGCCTAGAAATTGACAAATTGTGTTGCTTAAGGGGATCTTTATAAGAGAATTTTGGGAAGTTGAAAGTTTGCCCACAGTGAAGCTACTGTTTCCATTGAAAGTAGTTCAAGTTTGAAAAATGCACAATATCAAACTCATTAGTTGTGCAAGCAGCAAGGAACCAAAGTAATTTATGACCAATATCTATCTACACTGATAAAGCTAGAAATTTATTCTTGTTTGCATTTTGTTTTCAGACTCTGCTTATATTTCTCTTCTTTGTACAAGAAGCTTTGATTTCTTCCATACTTACTGATTTAGTAATCTTATTTTGATAGATAATGCAAACTCCAAAAATTAAGCAATAAGAAATTGGATAAAAACTTGAGGGTCCATTTATAAATTATGAAACGGCACCTGAGTCATGAAGTCAACAGCAAAATAAAATCAAAATGGGCAAAGTTAAAAAATCAATGAGATAAAAAACAACCTTAAAATTAAATTAAAACAAAAAGTTACGCAAAACAAGAAGACTTGGCAAGCACTTAAAAATTTTTTTCAAACATTTAATTGAAAAGAGAAAAGCTCATCCATATACTTCACCATTTATTATAGATGTAAAGCATTTGCTTAAAATATGCAATAATTTTACAAAATTATTCAACATTCACAACAAAAAGAAATAAACATTTACATTCTGCAGCAATAATACACAAAAGAGAAATTCCTATAAAGTTGTATTTGTTATCTATTTTGCCAGAAAAATTTAAAAAAAATGGTTACAGATAATAAATGACTTGTAAAGAACAAAGAAGCCTGACACATACATCGTCATGTACTATGGGTGACACCTTAAAACATCTATAGGTGGTCAAATTGCCATAATTTCAATTTTGTAATAAATCTATTACTGGCTCTCAGGATGCCTTTTTACAATTGGCTATTTTGGTACAGATAAAACTTATGTGCAGGAATGAAAAGCATGGCTGTATGTTTCTTTTACCCCTAGGATACAGTCAGAGCATATTGGATAACAGGGAGATTTAGAAGGTCAAAGATTGCAACTACAAACTCTCAATGCGGATAAAAATTAGTGACAACAGCCAACTACAGTTGTGATAGAGAAGTAAAAAAGGACATGGTGGATACCAACAGGCAAAGAAACTCTTAAGGTTAACCCACTTCGTGTTTTCCTGAAAACACACCATGCTGTGATTTCAAAGATCTAGTCATGACTTCAGTGGTTTGTTAGCGGCCCACTTCATTCACCTTAAAAACCACAAGATTATCCCTATCTTTGATCTTTAACCACACTTCTGTTTCAAACCAACTCACTATGCAAAGATGAGTTTTGTTATTTATCATATCATTTGGAAATCTTTTAATATATGAGCTAAATATCCATGATTAGATGTCAATTAATCAAAAAGCATTCACAATCTATCATTGCAATCACAAAGAGGGAATTGTTCAAGGATATTTTTGGTGTTTCATGAACAACTTCAGGATGCCTTTAACATACTCACCATAATCTTCTATGATTGATTGCCAATCATTGGTTTAGTCTAATGAGTAGTGTGGTCACATCAAAGACCAGACTACATCACCATTCCATAATCTGAGCACTAGTGGATGTCTTTACAAGAATAAGATCATTATGTCCAACTGATACTCTATTCTATCCCATTCCTCATATTCAGATTACTTCTAGCAGACAATGGTCTAGAGCACAGTTTCAGAATAACCAGATCCATCTTCTCTTGTGATTTTTAGGCTAAAAGAAACAGTTTGCCTATCTTTAAGTTTAAATCAGACTTTTTTTTTTACTATCCATAATATAAGGAAAAAAAAATCCATAATAAAAAGGAAGCATCCTGTTACAGACAAAGCAATTACAAATGAACACCACTTCACGTTACTTTCCACTTACACACGGTCTATGCAATGGCATCTTAAAAACAACAAATCAGAAAAAGCCATTTACATGGATGAGGAATGATTTAAGCGAAAAGAAATTCCCAAGTTCATATTGAAAGCTAGTCACACATACATATCTCTACCAATGGACAAGAATAATAATAAAAAAACAAACTTACTTAAGTCCAGAATTCTTACAACTTGCTACTCTAACACAATGAAATGTCATAGTGTTCTATGAATCACGCTTTATTATTGCTGTTCATTTGAGATGCTCTAAATGGAACAGAACTATCATTTCAAACAAGACAGACAGTACATGGCATCACTTGGAAAGAAGAAAAAAAAGTACAAATATTTGGTCTTTGAACAGGCCCAAATAAAATTGAATGAGAGAATCAAAAGCTTGATAGGTGTCATAACATCACTGCATTATACATGATTTCTTTAATTCATCCAGATCCAAAAACTCTTCAGACAAGGATGACAGCCATTGTAGAGCAGACTATAAAATGGAGAACCTCATGTCTTACTATAACTTGTATCACTATCATTTACAACCATCAAATTTGGACTCTGCACATGTTCAAATAAAAAATAAAAAATTCATATCAGAAGCCAACGTATAATAAATCTAGAGATGAAACAAATTTTTCTAACAGCTGTGAAAAATTATTTCAACCCTAAATACTCAAACAGGTACACTTACCATTGACGAAGACATACATTCTTATTGCATAAGAGAGTCTAAAAACGTCCTGAAATGACCCAGGTTGATGAAGGAGACCAAGAAGGACAGAGTTTGTGTCTATTAATTTTCCAAAGTATATATAATCCTACTATTCTCTGCAGCAAAGCCTTGATTTTATGTTATTTAGAAAGTAAACTAAAAAACACACCGAGGACCAAACATACTATAATGTTGAATAATTTTAAAGAAAAATGGAATTTTTTTTTCTAATTTTCAAAGAATTTTAAATATAAAGCTTTGGATTAATCAAATGTACCTGTAAATTTGCTTCATAAATTGCTAACAACAGTAAACAATATTGACAAAGTTCAAGAATGGAAAACTAGTTAAAACAAAATCAATTTCGTGAATAAACAGAGTAAATAAGAGCACCACACACCAAGGTTTAAATTAGGAATTATAAGGGATATGAAACTGTGAATGATTGCAGTTCAAATAAAAAATAAAGCCCATTTAGCCACACAAAGTTTGATGATTGAACCTGTTCGCAAAAGATATTAAAACTCCATATTTAACCAGCATAGATGAGAAAAATTGGACAAATCATTCCATTGCACTACAAAATTGACATAACATTTTACAACTCTTATTGACCCCAAAGAAACACTTGAAAAGTTTGAGTGCACTATCCACTTGCTCATGCACTTTGATACAATTAAAAATATTGTTAACTTTTTCATTGCACTCAAGAGATCATTTGAAAATTAGGATCCTTAAGTTATTTTTTTCTGTTTGCACACACAAAGTAGCATATGGAGGAAAAGTTATGAGGATGGTAAAATTGCTTTTAGATAATTGATATAACTAGAAAAAAAAACACCTAAATTTAACTGCAGTTTAACCTACAGCTATAATAAAAAAAAATTTCAATGGTACCAAAATTAAGAGCTAGCAAATGTGAGGAATGTTTTAGAATAGATCAAAGTGCTGGTTCTTATTAATTAAAGTTACACTTGAGGTTTATCTTCTTGGTGAAACCACTTTCTCTGCAAGTAACTGCATGGGGATGTAGTTAACCTTTACAAAACCTGAATCATACAGTAGTTCAACATTTGATAACAAATTCACTAATCTGGTTCAAAAGAACAGGAGGGTCCTTCCAAACCCAACCAATCGAATTGCCTTTGTTATTCTGACAAAATCTAACTAAGGAAACAACATAAAGAGGCATGAGAAATATGGAGCAGTCCAAATAACTTGAATGCATAATGAGTGGTGAAAATCACTGATAAAATTGATCTTGTAAATTTTTTATAAAAAGTCTGATGCTGAACTTTGTAGATAGAAAACTGGCATTTGATAGAAGATTTCTTTCTAATTATTCAATAAAAAAAATCTAATACCTCTCCAGGATATTACATGAACATTTTCATGGAATTCCTAATCATAAGGAAGCTCATAAAAAACATATTGTCCAAAACATCAGTTTCTTTCAAAAAGGAAATTATATCATCCAAATCATTTTGGATTTATACAAGACATAGTTATGGCTAAAATATTCAAGAACTTGATCACACAAAAGTAAATCAGAAAACAAGAACATCTTGAATAAAAGTATTTACATTATTGTTGCTGCTATAATTACTTAACCTGATATTTTATACAACTGCTTAAACCTGAGTGGTCGTTATTTCAATGTAGTAACTCTTTCCAAAAGTATGATTCAGCACCATGGACTGATGCTTCAACAGCTATCTTATCTAACCCTTACATTAATACACTACTAATAAAAAGGATGATGGCCATATCCATTTTAAGCAGACCACAATTACATAACCTACTCCAACCACAGCTGCTATGAAAACTCTATCTCTACTTTTACTACTTGACAAGGGTTATGATCACTGCAACCACTTGAAAAAAACTAATCTTGAAAAAGAACAAACCTGTTTCATCCTGTCATTACTATAATTACACCACCCTCACAACATAACTACAAATAACCTTTACTGATAAAAAAACAAAATGAGGTTGTGAAACAGTAAATTCAATGCACTGTACCGTTACAAAGATATTAGTTACTACTACTTTTGTTGCTATTATGGCTTCTTGTTACCTAACAGTGCACGGTTGTCACAACCATAAACACTATCCCCTATATCAGTATAATTTTCCATTTTTATGCTCTACATAAAAAGTCAATGAATGGAATTCAATAGCATGAGGAATACAAAACCACTCTGTTGCTCAGATTAAAACAGGAGTGTAAAAGCTTGAATATAACATAAACAATTAATCATTTACAACCATGATGCTTGTTATAAAAATTTTCTTGAAGGATTAAATGTGCCCAAAAGATAGAAAAAAAAAGATTACACAAAATTAGGATAAAACAACTGAAAATAAGGAGAAAAAGTGTGATCAAGTCCATAGACATTATCATCCTTTCAAATGAAAGATCCAGCTTATCCATTATGAAACATATAATAGAAATTTCAAAACATATGATCTTTAAGATATAGTAATATCATGACAGGTGAAATTACATGTATAAAAAATTCATGAAAAAAAATGGCAAAAGAAATATGCAATATTGGACGTCAGCTGAGGTTACTTAAATTTCAACCTAGCAGGCTAAAAACCAACATGAAGGCTATCAAATAATTGTGAAACCAACTTAACAATTTGTATAGATGTAAACAAGAAGTCAGCAGAGACTATTTTAAATCCTGTCTGTCCTCTTTTCACAAGTATTGCACACTCTGACTGGGTAGTCCCAACCCCGCAATGGTACACACCGTTTGCTAAGGGAGCACTCCTCACAGACTCCTTGACCACATGCCCTGCAGTGGTGAATGGCCAATCGAGGCCCAAACTTTTGCTTGCAGACACAGCACTCTGTAATTTGATCATCTGGCACCCAATAACCGGGCTTGGCAGAGTTCTTGATTACCCCTACATAGATAGAGAGATAGAAAAACGAGGAAAATGAAAGAGAGTTTTTGCTCCCAAAAGTTTACCACTACTGGTTTTATTTCCAGTAAAACTGCCTTACAGCCCATAAAAGTGATCTTTGCCATTGCCCATCCAAAATTTAAAAAGAAATCTATTTATATAATCACTCCATAAAAATTTCATGCACTTCAAATTTTTATAAATAAATAAAAAGTTCTAATACAAATGGTTATACAACAAACATCATATTGTTTTTTAAATTAGAGTGATAATAGAAAAAAATACAATTTAAATTGTGTAAATATCAGCACTATGTGTATAATTTTTTAGAAATAATGTTAGGTGGAACTCCTAAAACTCTAAAAATTATTTATTTTTGTAATTCAGTTTGAACTATTCATTTATTAACCCTTGTTGCTGACTGCACTAAAAAAAATTTTCCTTAAAAAAAAAAAGTGCCAATAACAAAAGCCATGGCCACCTGTATTTTTAATATTTCGTAAATAATTAAATATATTCTTTCCCAGATAGGTGCTTGGTCATGCAAACATTTATTACATCAGCACAGATTTTTTTCACAAAAATTAAAAAAAAAAGTAAGCATACCAGAGCCAAACATAACTTGAAGAAAAAATTACATTTTTGAAGCACAAATATTCTCAAATATTAGAAGGTGCAAATTCACCTCCCAAAAAGTTAACATTACTATTAACCAGAAAAGGATCTTAGAAAATTAATACTTCCAAAAACTTGTTAAAGCTTTTAATTCAAGCATTAAAGAAACCTTTAATTTTTATTGAAGCATAGAGGCTACAAGCAAACTGTGAGACTTAATTTTCTCTAGCTTCAGGCACTCACCAAGGGGATACTCAAATGCAGAGGCAAAAACATTAATAGTTGAGCTAACAGCCTCCCCAACCTTCCTGGCAGTTAGAGCAGATTGATCTACCGCTGGATTTGGTTCTGTATTAAGTAAAAACAAGGGATGTTGACAAGATTTAAAACATAAAGTTTTGCAGCCCACAAACCTCTTATCATATAAACAGGCTGAAGTGGGGATGAAACAGAAAAATGATTATCATTCAATACAATTGTCAGTGAATTACATTAATGATGATCACAAATAAAAGAAGATTGTATAAATAACATGATAAATCCATGACTTGCCTTATTTTAAAAAATTTCATATCCATAGAACAAAAAGCTGTTACAAAAGAAGCTTTGTTTACTGCTTTCAAAGATGTTTTATTTTAAAGTAAACAATAAGTAAAGAATATATCTCATATACCCATGAATAACAAGAAATTAAACTCTAATAAAATATCTATTCTGCTTTATAAAAAACATCCTGACCCTATGTGAATATCCCACCTCATTACCAATATCATTGAATTTGAAAATTTAATTATTCTGTGTACAGGATAAGCAAAGACAAAAAGCATTTCTTCAAAATGAGTTTACACTAACAAAGAAAGTATTGGTAGGAACTTTGTGTACCACACCCTCCCAAAAAAAGAAACAGTTTAAAAATTATTCCATAAAAATATTTTAAAGCCAATGTCATTTTATGCTACAAATCTTTTTTATTAAGTATTTTGCTGCCATTAAACAGACATGTCTGTCTATAATTGCAGCTAACTCTATTCTAACTATTCAAACAGGTTATTATTTTAATGGGGTGACCCCCTCACAAAAACATAAACAACAATAACACCCCCCCCCCCCAAAAAAAAAAAAAAAATAAGTTTAATTTCTAAAGGAATTACCAGACTTCTCCTCTGGTGAAAAGCAGTCATCACAAACACGTACAGGCTCAGGCCCCCAACCTCTTTCTGGAACAGGTCGCTTCTTAGATGAACAATCCATGCAAAATCCCTTTCCACATGCTCTACAGTGATGTTTCTGCTCTGCACAGTCAAACAACTGATGGCATTTGGCACATTTCTGAAAAACAGTTAAAGCAAAATAAAAAAAAAATTGAATACATATATTTCAAAACCCCAGAAAGCTCAACTCAAAGTTGTAATATAAGTACAAAGAATAAAAATAAATATTTTTCCATTTTGCCCATTCTACATACGAAAAATAAATAATTTAATCACTACTAAAAGCTAAAATTTATAAAATATATAAATGACAGATTAACATCTTCCAAATAGTGAGCAAATGATTACACAAAAAGAATATTCAGCAAAACTTACGATAATTTCTGAATTGGGCACCCAGTATGAGGGATTGATCTGGTCTGCTGTCCACTCTGCAAGATATTTAGTTGGTTTAGCACCAACACTACTGATGGTATCTGCCACATAGTGGAATCCCTCCAAGACTTTTCTTGCTGCATTGTGAGTGTTGTCTAAACAAGAAGGACCCTGAAACAAGATAAAACATGGAACTTAAGAGAGAAGGAAACCAGGGCCAAAAGGTATGAAAATTGTGTATAGCATGTCTGATACCAGCTTAAAGGAG
The DNA here is from genome assembly GCA_033675545.1 of Elysia crispata. Lineage (NCBI taxonomy): Eukaryota > Metazoa > Mollusca > Gastropoda > Plakobranchidae > Elysia > Elysia crispata. The sequence goes on from JAWDGP010003531.1 coordinate 244,173, forward strand.
TCAAATGCTGTAAAAAAATTAGAAAAAAAATCATACAGAATTAGTATCTCATTTAAAAAAAAAACCAACAACTCATCTTTAACTAATGCCAGTTTACAACAACTTGAATATCTCAGCAAAAATGGCTTTTTCATGCCCAACTTTGATAGGATACTTGGAAGTCTTGTTAAGTCTTATTTATACTAAACCAACCTATTTGAAAGGATTAAAAGACATACTCTAACTTGTACAAGCAGCTAAATTCATATTTGAAATATCTTTATTACGTAAGTTGAAGTTAACCCATCTTATCTTTCTTTTTTTTTCCCTTGCTTTCACTTCTAATGCTTCAATTCTTTTATAAAATTAAGTTCATCAAATTGAAATATATTGATAAAAAAAAGTCTACAATTGAAACATTCTATGACTCCAAGCCAATAAAAAGACCAAAACAAAAGAAAAAGTATTAAACATTGAAAGAGGAACGAATAAATGCAAGAAAAAGGAAGATTTTAGTTCTCTTGTTACTGTATTTTTTTAAAGGTAAAATTACGTCATTTCTGTTACATCAAAATACCTTTGATGATAGCCTAACTATATAGTTCAAAATGTTCCCAACACTTAAGCTGTCATACTTAAAGTATAAAAAAAAACCAACAACAACAACAACAACACAGATAAAGCTATGGGATAGGAGAGAAATGTTAAAAAAAGGATCTTAATTTGTTACCTGTGGCCAAACATGTCTGAATTCCACATGGAGAACTTTATCCTCCTCCTCATTTCCATACCAGTGCTCTCTGCTGCGGTAAATCACTCCACAGTTAGGGCACTCATACACATACCTATAATTCAAATTAATAAAGTTAATTCCAAGTTTCCTAAAACTTTAGATCCTATTATTTTGCTCACATGGGAACTTGCCATAAATATGTAAAGACAGTCAAAATTTTCAGATTCTATTATTTTGCTTACATCGAAACTTGTCATAAAAATGTAAAAACAGTCAAATTATGTTTTCTCTTTGTTAAAGGCAATCGAACTTAACAGAGTTTCGTACCAAAACACACACAGATAATTGCTATTTAAAAATTCATCTGATTTAGTACTCACCCTGACCAGATATACTTTGTTAACCCAAACCATGAGCTGTCTGCAGATGATGAAGTCTTAGGAACAACAATGACTTGTTTTTTGTTTTTCAGGCATGTCTGAAAATATTGAAGTATTTTTCAGATTTGTAATACAAGGCTCCTAAAATTTATGCTTGAGCATTCACGCTAAGAAGGAGAAAAAAAAAAGATATCAATGAGTCTGTGATTCTAACAATATAGCTTTGGACTAAAGAATGTAAAGACTCTTTTGTTCACATCCACCCAGAGGGAAAGCTAAGCAGCAAGGACTTAACCTATTTGCCCTTACTCCATCTACAAGAATATAAGGTAGAATGCAACAGTTTTAGACAGAAGTCTAACATCCATATCCTCACGTAACACTCAATTCTTTAGATTAGATGCCCCATACCTATATCTTCTTTTTTTAGACCTTTCCAAAAATATTTTCCATGGGTCTTGTGTAGCACACACTATGACCTCACACTTTAAATGACTTCATACAATCATTTTGCAATATTAACTTAATTTTTTTTTAAATAATGTAAACTAAGGGAGCATTAAAACATATGACTACCTTGCACATGAACACTTTGTTTCCATATTGGCTTTGGTATTCACACAGCTTTCCTCTACCTGCATCATGTGGCTCTTGATCTATATCATGGTTCATACTAAGCTCACACCTTGCACTAAAAATGCAAAAGGGAATAAAAATTCATAACTTTGAGGGACAAGCAAAAATGAACATGATGATTAAAAGTAACAAAAACCAGTCAAAAGATTTCAAAGAGTAAGAGCAAGAATGCTATCAAATAAAAATGCAAACAAAAACAAAAACCATCATGGATACAAATGTCTAATAATCATGGATAATAGAAATTTCAGTTGTGACAGTTGATTTTTTTCTCAACTTTATCTTCTTAAATTCAGGACTAAAATGAGGCGTTTGTAAAAAAATATATAAACCTAGACCTTGAAAAAGCACACAAATGTTAAGACTGCATGGCAAGATTTTCATGGCTCACAGTGAAAATATTCAAACCACATAATGCATGAATGAAAACAAAATTGTTGACATCTTACAAAACTTACTTGCAAGCCAAACATCTGCTTGTACAGGTAAAATATTGATCTGGAAATGTGTTCAACTGAGGAGCCTCAATTTCTTGACTAAATTTGTCATTCAAGGCCTAAAATAAAATTAAAAATGAATAAATGGATATGAAAATATTTTTTTTCCTCGACAAAAAAGTTATTATAATAATGATGTTCTCCTTTATTCCAGAACAACTCAAAGAAAAATTTCTCTCATACCTAAGAAATGAACAAAAATTAACAGTAAAGTGCATTTTATTAGCTTCTCTTTTTGCCAAACTACCTTAGAGTATCCTAATGTATTTTGTTCACATACATCTGATGAGTGATACTAAGGTTATAGCTCAAATGGAAGACATCTTTTGAACTCTACTCAATAACTATCAAATTTAATGTACAATCTTCATGCCCATGACATAATGGTCCTTTTTTTCCCATTTCTCGTGAGGGTATTTACTTTTGTTTGCAGTGACAGGCAATCTATTTTCACCTACGAAAACCTATTGAAGTATTTACAATAACATCCTGGGGGAAAAATTTATTTGTCCCAATAGATCTATGTATGTGAGAGTAGCATCTTGTTGGCAAAAGTAAAGTGTTTGATATATAATTATATTACCTATATGGTGCAAAAGAGTAAATATGCCCTTATCTTATTCCTTGAAAAGTACCCTTTAAGTTTAATACTGGTCTTATCAAAAGAGACTTTCAGACATGTTAAGCTTGAAAATTTTAAAATTTTTTTTTCCATTTTGTTTTGTTATTGTTATTTTTGTGGCTGAAGATTTTTTTTTTTCCCCTTCTCCTCGTAACAACTCCCTTCCCCCTAATTATCATCATCTTCATAATTATTACAGCAATATAGTAGTGACATGTATTGTAAGGATCATAATATACCCATTATTCTGTTACTTTTATATGGTGCAAAAGGGTAAATACGCTCTTTGGTCCGAAAATTTTATGCATTTTATATCACTATAAAAATGAAATAAAAAATTGAAAATTATGGGAAAAAAAATGGACTTCACATATGATTTTCAATGTTATCAGGCCAAAACATAAAAAAAAAAATGATTCACACATGGATATATCTGATATGCCATAATCTTTAAAGTCTATGACTGAATGCACACTTTGCTTGTCATATGATTCAGCAATAAAATAAAACAGCTTTTTATTCACACATCCTGTGAATGCCAATTTAGTCTGATTGATTGACATGGATTTCAAATTGTTACTGTTTTTATCTACCATGCTAGGTCTTTACACTCAGACACTGTAGGTGAGTAAGCTTACTTTTAGTGATCTGAAGATTATTTCTGGTCTTCTGGAAGCCCGCACAGACTTGTCTTTCAACTGATTGATCACACAATCTTGCAGAGGAGCAAAATCTGTAGGAGGAGTTACTGTCTGCAAGCCAACATACAAGATGCTTCTAAAAGCATCCACAGGATTGCCCGATGAGTAAAACATATCTCGAAGAATCCCATGTTCGGAGCGGTCTTAAAAACAAAAAACATGAGTTAAAATAAAAAAAGCCATATTAATCAATCTTGAATTACAGATTACTTGCATCAATATGAATCAAGACAAGACCCAAAGATTTCTCTTTACCATTGAGTAAAGAGACAAAATAGAAAAGAACAGATTAACAGAAAGAAAAGAGAGCAAAAGCCAGACTTAGACAGGGAGAGACAGACAGATAAATGGATACATATATAGTTAGTATGAGACCTAGACAATTCTTTACTCATTGTAACACAAAACAAGTTTCATAAATTAACATCCTTAACTGTTAGAAAACAGGTATAAGTTCAATTTCACATGCAAAAAAGTACCAAAAAGAAATGCCAAACTTTGCTCTGATTGAAATAAAGACATTTTTACCCATAAGCATTGAAAGTAAAACAAAAATTGTGTTTTAAATATAAAATAATAGCTAAAATTAAAAAGAAGGCTTGCTGAAAGAGTAGAGATAAACCAGGAAATTTGAGATTTATCACTAACATCACTTACTGGTACTTAAAAAATCAAGTCAACTTTCATTCCAGATCAGCAAAGTTTGTTCAAAGATACCTTTAAAGCAATTAACTTGTTGAGGTGCAATTTTTAAAAACAAATTGATTTCCTCACAGCAGCTGTCATAAATACAATGATGCAAAAAGTAAATGTTGAAGAAATGTATCTATTTTGTCCTTTCAAAATCATCCATCAATTTGGATTATGCACTGATAGTTTAAATACAATGAATTCCTAAGAATCCTAATTCTCAGAAAGTCTTTCATATCCTACCTTCCCTGCTCTTGAGTACCTCTGTGTGTGTGGTTTCTTGAAAGACAACAAGAACAGGACCAAGACTTGACTCAGCAATGCCAAATTTTTCAGATGCTGACTTAAGCTCATGCATGAAGTGCTTGCAGTATGCTTTGGAAGCATTGCTCAGAAAGACAAACATGTCATTGTGAAGGCGTTCTGCTCTTGTGCGGTAGATGACAATATCTGACACAGCCAAAACTTTCAGCAAAAGACGTAATCGCTGGTTTTCATTTGAAGATGATCCAAGGAGCCCCTCTGTATCTATGACTACAGTTTTGTAACGAGGATCAAGAGCACACCACACTCCCAGTGTGCATGATGACTGACTTACTGAAGTCTTGAAGGTTTCTTTGCCTCCAAAAAATATATGGTTCAACGTATGGGACTTGCCGTCACCAGTGTTGCCAAATATTGAGATGACTTTAAAAACATCATGCCTATCACAGCCAAGCTTCTCAACAAACTCATCTTGATCAGTCACCTATGAGAATAAATTAAAAAAATCTATATCATAAGCAAAAAAATTGACCATCTTCAAATACTTCACACAATATTTACATTTTCAATATTGATAATTGAAACAAAATGTGAATAAATACGTGTAGCAGGTTAGCCCAACAGTTTAAATTTTTTATAATATGATATATGAAACATAATGGGTAAAATTGCAGATATCGGCCCACCTCACGTTGGGCTTCACAATTGAATGTTTCCAGATAAAATTGAAACTTGTAGTTTAATGAGATTTTAGAGCAATACAAAAATGCTTATATCTTGAAAAGTATTTATTTGTGACGAATAAAACTTTCATATTCGTATTCAGCATATCAAATTCATTAAGGAAAATACAAGTTTAAAGCTTAGGGTGAGTTGGGCTGATATCTGAAATAATACCACATAATGTGCATATATTTTTCCTTTTGCTAGCTAGTATCTTGCTAATCCCTAATGATGTCTTACTATTCTAATAACCCAAATGATAAAAAAAATCAAGAGAGTTAATAACAGATTTAAAATGGGATTACAAAAATCCATCTCTTTGCACAAAGTTCAAAATCATCGCCCTTTATGAATTAATGAAGGTAAATTGTGAGATTCTTGAATTAGCGTAAATTCATAAAGGTTGAAAACGGCAAGGTGATAGAAAAAAAAAACTTTTAAGGACGCAAATGAAACAGCTGTGTTATCAGTTCTCTCAGAAAAATAATCTTTTTTTCTCTAGGTATTAGGAAATTTCACAGAATTTGGTTTTTAAAAATTTTCCTACTAGTTATAGAAATTTATAAATTGACACCTTGATCTACAACTCAATGCTTTCCACTGGTATTAATTAAAGCATGTCAATTGTGAAATCTCCAGTCAGGATAAGCTCTAAACTGGCACTGTATGCCAGGTCTATAAAAATTAAAAAAAGTTTCAACTTGCACAGAATGGCTGGTTTACCTATTTCGAACGGGTCAGAATGTGTAATATTTTGTAAATTATGAATATCATACTTTAAAATTAAGATTGCATAATACATGGTCATCTTCTTTAAAACAGAAAGTGAAGCGCTTAAAATTTTGAAGAGCTTGTACGCAATTTAATTGTAAATAGGCCTAGGCATTACATGATTAGTCTGAGTAGATTTAGAGAAAGTTCTTAATCATTAATAAAGTACTTGCGTCAGGAAAACCAAAGTCATAAAACAAACCTGTAACATTTCCTGATCATCTATAAGCAGGAAACTTCTGGCATGAGACCCACAAAAGCTGTCCTCTAAACTTGCATGACTTAAAGCATCTGATAACCCATTTGGAAGTGGATCTCTATTAGGAGAAGCATTTGAGACAGGTGACTTTCTATAACTGCCTTGAATATCTGAGCTGCTTGAAACAAATGCCATGTTATCTGTTAGAGCTTCGCCCTCTTGAGGAAAGGAACAAAACGTCATTGACTGATCTGTATTTGCCAATGAATATGGAGCCACAGGTTTAATCATTTCACTGTTAGCATCTTCATAAAGTTCAGATGAGTCATGAAGCTGTATTTCACTTTGAAACTGTGATTTTTTTTCCTCTGACTCTTTCAGTTTCTTTAAATGATGAGAAATAGATACACTTATGTGTTGGCGTTTCCTCTCAGTGTTGTGATAGGTATCAAAGCAAACATAACACAGTTGAATTTGACAATTCTCACACCATAAATCTGGAAAATTTTTACTCTGACAAACAAGGTTTAATTTTTTAGATTGACAAATAACCTCATCAGGTACAGATGGAATCTTTTTCCTTATGTGAAAATCGTATTTTAGTTTAGAAGCATGAATGGCTCTTTCACAAGACTGACACTGGATTGAGTTACAATCATCACAATGATACTTTGCCTCACAATTTATAAATGGGCAACACAACTTTTCTTGACAAAATTGTATAGATGACTTGGTTCTTGGGCGCCTTTTTAGAACAGGCCTCATCATTTCGATTTCGGCAGCATTGCAAGATCAGTAATGAATTACTAGGAAAAATCGAGACTTCAAAATTATAGGCCTAGATAAAATGTTTGTTAGATTCTCAACTCTCATTTATTGTTGATCTCGCCTCTTACAAATGTGGGTCTGGCCTTCGGGTCATATTCTTTAGCCCATATGAATGGAATGGTCCACAGTTAGATATAGTGGTCTTAACAGCTATCTACGACTGGACCATTAGTAAGATTGATTCAACAAAGCGATCAGCAGACTTCCTCACGGGGATTCCCGATCACCATTGTTTTGCTTAGGTCCACCTTTCGGACGAAAATGTAAATATTTAAAACATGGAACGTAAAAATTTTTTGTATAACAAAACAAACTTAAGAAAAATAAGAAAATAAAACAGGAACCGTTGGGTCTTATTTTGATATTTGCAAAATGACTTTCTTTGAATATTCTTAATTTTTTGTATACAGAAAACTTTGTCAACTACTGTAAGCAATGGTGAAATGTGTTAGTTCAAAATAATGACCGATTTTCATCCATTTATTTCTATTTTTAGACATTATTCAAGGCATTTGTCCAGATTTAGCAAAATTCTTAAAAAAAAAAGGAAAGCGATACTGCTAAGAGAATGAGGACATAAAAGGGGCCCTTCAAACTTAATTCATTTAAAAAAAACAATTTTTAGCAAAATTTATTATGTAGTCTTTTAAAGTCCAATACATTGCACTTCTATCTGTCTCAAGTTAAGTATAAATCCGTTCCAAGTAAGATTATTTCAATATCCAAAATCTGGTAAAATTGTAGTTTTACAATGGAGGCTACCATGAATAGATGTCGAAGATCGAGATTTGCCTAGAGCACGATTTTTGTCCACTGTTAGATCGAGAACAGCCATTGACTAGATTTATCAGTAGAGGTCTTATACAATCCTACATTTTTACGTTTGGAACATCAAAATGTCCAAGCGAAAAAAGAGTGCTGCTCTGATTGATTCAGACAGTGATGAAAGTGGGAGCGGGGAAGATTTGGACAAAGTAAGTTGTCCAATGAAGCTAAACTGAAACGGGCCAACCAATAGGCCAAGCCTGAATATTTATAGAAAAGATGAAAAACAGCGCTAGCCTATCCATTCCTTGGCGATTTGTTGAATACCCATTCATGAAACAACGAGTTTACCCTCCCATCCACCCACATGTCAACACCCCACAACTTCGTTTTCTTTTTTCTTTTTTTTTTTCCTAATTAGGCCTAGACCCAACCCATAAATAAGACTGCTTGGATGTTCTTAGAATGAACAATAAACTCATCTCTTTTGCAAGAAAGGTCGAAAAATATTTGTTTGCAGTAGTTGAATTTTCTAAGATGATCTATAGATTGCTGTGGAAGGGGATAACGTGTTGCAATCCTTTGAAATTAGATTTTGTAAAAAAAAATCTCCTGTTTTCCCACCATCGGTCCGCCAAGAAAAAAGAAATTCCAAATGCTTCTGCAGACAATAGAGTTTCCAATATTATATATGTTTTCATTACTAGTTTTAGCATGTTAAACTTACCAATCCCTGTAGACTTATTGAGGCAGATCAGGGGAAGGAGTTAAAAGATGTTCAACATGACATGCATTAGATACATTTAAAAATGAGACAATACTATGTGGTATTTTAAACACTTTTGTAATTTTTTTTCAAACAAGTTTTACAAAAAATTTTATGATTTCTTTTTAGCAGATGAGTTACAGAAGCATAGGATGTTTGCTTAAATTAGATTTATAACGGTAACTTCAATTTTTAAATTTTATGAGATAAGTTGTATGATGATAAAATGAAATGCAAATTTCAGTAAATTTGAACTGTGAACAAGTCATTTTACAATACAAGGGAATTAAGTTTTAGATGCTATTTTTCAGTAGCTGAAAGAAACAACAAATAAAAACCCTTGAGAGTTTGGTGAAAGTTTTAGAAAACAATGTTCTCTTTGCCTCTATCCTCAGTTAAAAATTAAAGTAAAGATTATGCCTTTTGTCACGAGTTCTATTATTTATGTTGTCAAATGTTTGGCTGTAGTCAATGAAACCCAGATATCTATCCTTTTTTTTTTTTTTTTTATAAAAAATATACATCTCTATGGTCAGCAATGTTTCTCTGCTACTTCTGTTTAATACTAATCCTGACATTTATCTAGATAGTTTAAAAAGCATTTTGGTGATATGAGACTGATCGTGCAATTCACACCCCTTTGCTTCAGCCTTTTTGGCAGTGCTATTTATAAATATGTGATTCTCTCATATCTTCTGAAATCTTTTGTAGCTCTTAGATAGAGTTGAGAAGTCCTGTGATCCTATCGATGCCATTTTCGAAAAGTGCTTATTCATGCTTCACTGATAATTGTTATGTTTGGGCCTATTCTTTACCATCTTTCATTTTTCTTATTACTGTTCTTGCATAATCTTTTGTCATAGGCCCGGCAGGAAAATCACTTTTTTCATTCATTCTATTTACTTTGTATGATATTCAAAAAATTTGCTTCTAAGCACATGTTTTGTCCTTTTCCTATGATCACTGTCTTTAAGTTTGGCTCATGGCATCTTGTAAATGAGCAAGTTTTCTTTCCTTTGAGTCCATTAATGTTTTTATATGAATAAAAGTGGAGTACTTATGGGATAAGGATCAACCTCTCTTTACTTGTTCTTAATCCACTACTGTGGCTTTGTCACATTTTGTTTTGACTTCCACTTGTCGTGTGTCGGAAACTCATATTTTCTATTTTTCATCTGTTGCTTGAACACTTTTCAGTTTAAGCTCTGAAATATATATTCAGTCATTTTCTTGTATTTTGCTTTCCAATTCTTGTAATTTTTTTTCCTATTGCTACTTATGTTCCCTTTTTTAAAATTTCTTGTCTGATGCTCCTGATATGGTTTCAAACAGCTGGTAAACATTTCCTGACACATGTATTTGAATTGTAATAAGTAAGGTCAGGTCAAGTTTGATGGTAGTAGCTGTAAGTTTCAGGTTACATATAGCTGCCTCTAGAATTGGATCGCAATAACAGTCAACGCCAGGACAAGTTTTTGAGGAGAGAAACTCTTTTCTGATTCTTTTGTGTAGCAAAATGCAGTCTATTCAATTCATAAGTCAATTAAACTATTTATGTAATTGAAATTTATAGTTCTGCATGTCTATTTTACTTTTTTCAGGGTCTAAGAGAACTTGTAAAGAGAAGGCGGACAAGCTCCGACTCTCACTCAGAACCCAAAGTCAACAAAAGCAGTGCGAAAAGTGAATCTGATTCTGAAACCTCTAATAGTGATGATGATGTGAGTTTTTTATAGGCTATTTTAAAGAAAGATTTAGAACAAAAGCACACAAGTTCAAGAATCACCTAGTTTCAAGGTGTCTATAGCTATCTATGTAACAGTCCTTGCTAACAAACTTGGTGTTTTATTCTTGAATTCATGTTATTTGAACAAAAATTATTGAAACTAATTTTACTTTTTGTTTGTAAGGATCTATTGATCAGTTGCATATTGTTTAAATTCTGCAATAGGGTGAAGGACTTTCTAAGATTCATGGATATCATTGACATATAAATATTCATTCTTGTTCTCCGACAACCAGTGGACTGTCAATGGGAAAGGTACTGCTAAAAAGAAGAAGAAAGTAAAGAAACCTGCAAAAAAAGCCTCGGCCATTGCATCATCTGACAGCGAAGGAGAGGAAGAGGTCAAACATTCTGCTTCAGAGCCTGAAGAAGGTGAGATATTTTTGAAGAGAACTTTCAAATTTATCTAGGGCAAGAAACAAGGAATAGCAAATTTTTTACATTTGATGTCTCAAATGTTTGCTGTGAACTTTTTTGAAGTATACTACAAACTTCTTCAACAAGAGTTTATGTGAGCTGAAACTTTGGATAATTTGAACTTAACAGCTACCTGCCTAACACCAGCTGCCTTATTTCAGAGAGAAGACATGCAATTAAGTTTTTTGACAGAATGAAAGAATATTTGCTTTTACCAAAGTAATGCAAGTTGCCCTTTTTTTAAAATCTTTTGTTTCATCTCATATCCTTTGAAAGAAAGTACTTATATCACTACAAAAAACTCGTTTTGTATAAATCTAAAACTTGCACCCAAAATATGTACCTATAATAAGTTAATAAAGGCTTCTGACTGCAAAGGAAAAGCAAGATTATGAAAAAAGCCTTTCTGTTGTGAACCTAAAATATTCATTTTAGTTTGTTAGTTTGCAAGAAAATATTCTACAAATCATATCATGATTGAGATGTTGATAAATTTCTAGCTTACAGTTTTATTTTTCTCCATTTAATTTGCAGGGGAAGTTTCAGATTCTGGCAGTGATGATTCAGATTCTGATGAAGACAAGTTTCAGGATGGTTATGATGAAAATCTTATTGGAGATGATGAAGATAAAAAGAGGCTGGAGGCCATGACTGAGAAGGAAAGAGAACAGGAACTCTTTAATCGAATGGAACGTCGAGCTGCTCTCATCAAAAGGTTTGTGAAAAACTTAGTGACCTTAAAATTGATTTCTGTAAGCTTTTTTTTTTTTTTTTTTAAATTTGGATCACTCTATTGACTGCCTATCCTCCTCCTTCATTTTATCTGATAGCGTATGTAATTCTTTTCAGTAACAAATTTTATGGCAAACATTACACATTGATTTCAGAATGACTGACTTACTGACTTATTGCCGTGTCGCATCCCAGTTCACCGTCTGTGACGCTTCGGCAGCTTTCTCTATCCTCGCAGAGAGTTCTCTCCACTGTTTCCTGTCCTTTGCAAGCTCAGTGATTTTGACCAGATCATCGGTTGAATGGAGTCTAAAATGGTCAATTAGTCCTAGATCTCTGTTCAGTACGATTGGGAGAGTTGTTGTCGGCCGTCCTCTTAGTTTGTGGCCATATTGGATGAAGTAGGCTCTTGTTGCTCTGTTGGCAGGGATGTCGCTGTCTCTACGAAGAATATGCCCAAAGAGGTTCCACCGGGCTTTTAGAATTTGCAGCGAGAGGGGCTTTTCCTGGCATTTTTTATACAGTGACTTATTTGTGATTTTTACTGGAAATTTAATGTTTAGGACCTTTTTCAGTTGTTTTCGGTGGAAAGCGTTTATTTTCTCTTCTTCGGTGAGAGTCAGTGCCCATGTGCTACAGTTGTATAGTAGGATGGATTTCACAAGGGACTTATAAAGTTGTATTTTGGTTGTAGTTTTGAGTTTATTTCCTTTCATCCACACGTGGTAAAGCTTGTTGAGGGCTGCGGTGGAGAGCTGTTTTTTCCTTTCTACATCCTCGAGATCACCAATGAGTGAGCCCACTTCTTTGCGTTTTTCCAGTCTTCCTCGTTTTTTGAAAGAGCTGTGAATTCTGTTTTGTCTGTGTTTACTTTTAGTTGGTACTTATGTAGCGTTTCTTTGATTTCGTTGATGTTAACGTAGTCCTGTCCGATAAAATCCACGTCGTCTGCGTAAGCTATCTCATTTGGAATTTCTTTTTCATATTTCACTATTGGTCTGGGTAGTGTGGTTCTGACCTCCTTCAGAGCGTGTTCTAGATAGACAATAAAAAGGACTGGACTAAGGCTATCTCCTTGGGGAGTCCCGACATTGCTTATAAATGTATTTGTTTTTGTGGCGCCATTGATTCTTGTTTTTATTTTTGTATTGCTCAAAAGAAAGCGTATTATTCTCTGCTCATCTTCGTTTACGATTGTTGCGATTATGTTGAGCAGTTGGTTTCTATCTATTGTGTCAAACGCCGCACTCATGTCAATCCCTGAAATTTTTATGATGACATCTTCTTTCAGTGTTTTTATGGTTCAAAAACACTGAAAGAAGATGTCATCATAAAAATTTCAGGGATTGACATGAGTGCGGCGTTTGACACAATAGATAGAAACCAACTGCTCAACATAATCGCAACAATCGTAAACGAAGATGAGCTGAGAATAATACGCTTTCTTTTGAGCAATACAAAAATAAAAACAAGAATCAATGGCGCCACAAAAACAAATACATTTATATTTCAGAATGGTGAGGATATAATAATACTTCAACATTTCATTTCCTTTTTTGAAGTTTATGCTCCTTAAAATCATTTGTACATTTATGTTGAGGAAACAAAATGATTTAAAAAGTGATGCATTCAAAGAATTCAGTACTTTTATTATATTTAGGCACTTTTCAAAGAAATTTTAATTTTTTTATTATTAAATGAGGTGTTAAACATATCACTTTTGAGTTGTAAGACTACAGAAAAAGTAATGTCTATATATATATATTCTTTTTTTTTTTTTAAATGTCAATAGATTGAGATCATCTTGGAAAATTCAAACTTTACATCTTTATTTAACCTTTTCCATAATTTCTTGTTTTTGTGAAGGTTTGAGATAAAGAAAAAGCTAAAGAAAGCCAAAAAGGAACAAAAGAAGTCGAAACCAGCTCTAGATGCATCATTGCCCACAATAAGTGAGCGCAGCAAAGAGAGGCGTAAACATATTGAACAGAGGAAAGACAACAAAAAAACGTCAGCTTTTCAAGACCTCAAAGCTAGAAGAGAAGAACAAAGAAAGAAAGGCACGTGGAATCTGGTTTATCTCTATTGACTCTCCTTTTTTTCGCCTTGTTTTGAGTTTCTTCTATCTGAAATTCCTTCATAGTAAAAAAAAAAAATTCAAGGCTAGAGTATATTTAATGACAGATTATTCCAAATTCTGTTTCTGGAGGAGAAATTATTCAACTAACTGTTATAGTCTTTTTCATACTCAAGACTACTTTAAACAACTGGTTGGTTAAGTTTTTTGAAAAGTATAATTTCAGCATCACGAATTTCAGTATTTCAGTTGTAAAATGTCTTTTAATTCAATCACCCAAACTTCCATGAAAACATTATTGCTCGGTTTGTCCTTTTCCCCCCCGTAACTTTCATCTTAAGAGTAATAGAAATCTCATTGAGGCTCACAAGTCAAGGAAGCACATTTTTCTCTCCAAGTCCATGTCTTACAAGTATATTTGCAATGACATTAACATTCTGCCAAAGTTCTTACTGTTATTTTCAGTGGTTTATATTCACAGTCGATTTGCAATATGCATGTCCATATTTGATTAAGTGCTAAGAGATGCTATAATTGTGATTTTGTAATAAAAAAGCATGACCTTTATTAGTTAAAAGGTCTAAATGGTATGTAAAATGTAGAATCATATTTTTAAATTTTTTTACGTTTTAAATTAAATCAATTATTTCTTAATTATAGATTCAAATTATATTGTTCTTTAGCTGCTTTAATTTTCTTTTAATTGTGTGATTTATTTTGTGAATATATTGAAGGATGCTGTCTACCATTTCTCCAACTTTTATTTATAATGTTTAAAGTATTTTAAACATAATCTGGCCTTAGGAAACAATTAAAGTTCAGAATCAATGTGGCCATATACGGCCCATGTGGTGATGAAGTAGCTTACATCTATAAATTGATGTTATAGTCTAATTAAGGAATAAAAAAGTTTTGCACAAAAGAAACGAAAGCAAAACTGAAACAATATTAAACTATAGTAATTCACTCTGAGCAACAATCTGTTATTATATTGCATTTTTCTTTACAGCTGAACAGATACAAGCACAAAAAAAGATTAAGCTAAGTGATATCTACAGTGATGATGATGATGAAAACAGTAGTGCAGAAGAGAAAAGCGATAAGGAAGAGAGGAAAAAAGAACCAAAAGACAGAGACAGAGAACGGGACCGTCAGCGTGAGAGAGAAAAAGATAGGGGACGTGAGAGGGAAAGAGAGAGAGAACGAGAGAGAGAGGGGGCCAAAGGAGGAGACTCAGAATCTGAAGCCAGTGAAAGATCATCAATACATTCAAGATCAAGATCTGAATCTGAGGAAGAGTGAGTTTTCCATGCATATCATGTATCATGCTTATTAATCTGGTTTTCATGTTTGAATGTAATGTGGATTCTCAATCCTGAATTGTTTAATATTATTTAATTTGAAATTTTACAAAAAACACCTGCATAGGTTTGTAGGACTTGCTGTTATGTGCTCTATGTACGTGTTTGATCGTTAGAAGTATCAAATTTGTTTCTTTAAGGAAGTTGATAAAGATTTCAGTTAATGTCATCTTATTAGTATAAAATTTTTAAAAATATCAACTTTGTTTTTAACATAATGTCAGTTAAAATATAATGAGGCTAAAAATTATCATAGCTGGTTCAGTGCGTTGTGGCAGATGGGAACTATCCAGTTGACCTCTGGTGATATTATTTCGGAAATGAGCTCCACAACAGAGCATTTTTGATAGAAGCCTCCTTTGAATCAGTTCTTGCATAATTATGTTATGACGGCTTGTAAGGGTGGTTAGCAAGAAAGGATGACCATTTCTGTCTGAAAATAAATGGTAAAAGAGGCATTCAAAAATTGACTGAACTTTAATTAATTTCCTCTGTGAGCCATAAAAAAAAAAGGAAATAGGAAAAGCCATTGGACAAGCAGCCAAATGTATGTACAAGGAATTGGCATAATGATAAAGTGTGATAAAAAGGATTGTCACTAGTGTAAATTTGTAGTGCTGGAAAAATATCCTGAAGTAATCAAATTCCACAGCTATATTTTGAAATATAGTAATGCTTCCCAAGGCTGAGAAGAAAATAAAAACTGATACGTTTATTACAAATATAAAATCTTATTTCTGTGTCTGATGTCCTAGTGGCCACCTGGTAAAATCTCAAAATGTATTCTGTTTTCCCAGTCGCCCGAGAAGAAGACCTAAATACATATCAACTAAAGAGGAGTTATCTCGAATAAGATTATCCAGACACAAGGTGGAAAGGTATTCTGCATGTACAATTTTTTTCTTCTTATTGCTTCCTTTTTGTATTTATATTTCCATGCTGGAACTCTTCAAACTAGACCTGTGAAGAATAGTGTCTTCTCTGTCCAAATCCAAAAATAGACATTCAAATCAGTCATAATAACTGTTCCCATGAGTGTCTTTGACTAAATGAACTTGACTTCTAACACAGTAGTGTAGACATGTCTGGCATAAATGATTATTATTTGAAACTACTGGATTTTTTCTCAAATTGTTTTGAGAGTGGGTTATTACAGACAACATTTGCTATATTAGCTGAAATGTATGTAGTGTTTAATAGTAATTAGCCCCTTAGATACCTTGAGATTGGCTGCATGGGGTAAGATATTCCAACATTATTAGAAACCAAATCAGATCTTTTAAGGCCATCTGCTAGCAGGATTACATAAATCCAAGGCTGCTTTAGTCAACAGATCAGTGCAATCTCAGAGCCTATCCAAGGCTTTATGAAAAGTCATCTCCGTTTGTATCTTCAGAACATCATTAAGTTATAGTGAAATACTCTTCGTATTTTTTCAGTAAACTAGTACTTTACTATAGTTTTGTAGACAGAAATAGCTCGAGGTTTCATCTGAGTCTTGGCCTTGTTTTTCAACTCGAAGAGAGATAGAGTTCTCTGCATTTTTTAATACAAAAATACGAGGTTGTTTGAATTATTGTAGGGTAAAAAATTCCAAGGAGTTGTCTTAGTTTCTCTCAGTGAGACAATTATATTTTACCTTTTTCTGTCTCTTGTATTCCCCTTGTTGTACAGTAAAATATATTTGACCAAAGAAAGTATCTAAAACATAGCTGATTCTCGTTGATATTTATTTAAAACTCAACAGATTCTCTTTTATCTTGTGCAAAATTGAACCCAGGATTCTCATGAAAATTGATTTCATATTGCTTCTGTTTTTGAAGTGTGATACTTTTGAAAATTTTCATTTTCTGACTTTTGATACTAAATCTATCCGGTGATCATTATTGTCAGATGAATTCAATTATTTTTGCAGTTTTAGATTTGAAGAGACAGAGCTTTGTAATATCTCGCTAAAACACTATAATCAATACCTCTTTTAAATTCAGGTGGTGCCATATGCCTTTCTTCAAGAAGGTGGTCTGCGGATGCTTTGTAAGGATAGGTATTGGAAATCATGAAGGGCGACCAGTATATAGGGTAAGTTTATTTCTTATTTCATGTTAATTGTTTTCTTAACAGTTCTTTGTACAGATGAGTCTGTATGGTCTAAGACACATGTATGTAAATCTATGTTCAGTGAAAAAAAGAATTTATAAAGAAGGCTCTTCAGAATAGCAAGAACATTTCTATTGAAAACCAAGAGCATTTAAAAGTTAAGTTCACAAAGATAGGAAAGTAACATGTCCTAGACTGGAAATTAGATTCATATGATTCTTTAAAATGTTTTTTCCCCACTCTGATTTAGAAAAAAATCTTGCAAATGTCATTTTGTCTGTATTTTGAAAGCTTGGAAATCTAGTTTATATGCTGCAGCAAATTTTCTCCAATATCAGGTAGCTGAAGTCATAGATGTTGTTGAAACAGCCAAGATTTACCAGCTTGGAGCAACAAGGACTAACAAAGGACTTAAACTTAAGTAGGCAGAATGATTATCCATCTTTAACCAGTTGAGAATATCTCTTTTTGCTTTGTGATATTATAGTACAAATTAAGAAATTCAGACATATCAAATTAGATTCAGATATTTTTATAGATCACTTGTGTCACTCATATCAGAAAAAGAAGTCTTTGATTTTACAATTTATGGAAAAATACGTTGCAGTCTTTTTTTTTTCCGAGACTAAAGTGATTGAAACATATTGAATGTGATGCCTTTGGTTCCTACAAAATTAAACAATATGATGAAACTAAAGAAATTGCGATGTTCTGTGGAACATATAATTTGGAAGTTTTAACTTTGTAAATATACTATTTTTTTTTTAATCTCATGAGGTTAACAAAAACCAAAACAACGAAAAAAAAACAAACAAACAAAAACCAATGGAGCACGGTTCTTGATGTTTGACAATTCTGGGCTGGCTGAAACTGCTATTGCAATAATTATGTACACTTAATCTCATTCAGACAATTTCCAAAATTAGAATTTATCTACAACATTGTTATTAAATCCTCATTAGAAAGCAATAATTTTTCTTGTTATCTTTCTCAATGACGGACAAAATTTAGCTAAAAATTATATCACTACCATATTATTTTATCAGGTTTTGCCATATGTTGCAATCAGTCCTGAGGGATTAGAAATTGGAGTTTGAGGGTAGAATTTTTCTGTTCTTCTATGTATTTCAAAACATTTGAAAATCTTATAACTTAAAAAAAAATCAGAATAATTTTATGCAACCCCTTTATTCAAACAAATTCAAGTCATGTTTTAATTTGAATTCTCTGAGAGTGTTCAACAAGATCAAGCTAGATATATGCTCTTTTCCCTCTTTATTTTCCAGGCATGGGAAAGCTGAAAGAGTATACCGTTTAGAGTTTGTGTCGAACCAAGACTTTACTGATTCAGAGTTTGCTAAATGGAAAGAGGCCATGGACCAATGTGGAAATAGCTTGCCAACATTGGATGACATCCAGAGGAAAGAAGATGATGTAAAGCAAGGTCTTGAATACAAAATTAAGGATAAAGATATAGAGGAGGTGAGTAATTCATGGATTATAGTATTTTGTATCCAATGGAATGTTAAATCCACTTGACTTTATATAGGTTGGTTTCTGCTTGTCGTGATAAACAATTAAAATCAGGCATAGTCAAGTTAAAATGTTATGGTAATATCACCTCCCTGTAAAAGGTTACCTCAACTTTAATGCTCTTTAATTGGATCTAAGCTAGTATAGTGATCTTTACTGAATGCCTCCCTGTTACATAAGATCCTTTTCTTACTATTGAGAAAACTTTAAGGAGCTCTGGGTGTGAATCTTTTTTTTTGTTTGTTTATTTTATGGAAATGATACATGTAAAGGTTTGTAATACGCTCTAATACAAAGGAGTTGCATGCCCTGCTAATTAAATAATTTTATTAACTTAAGTTAATTATACCTTGACTACAGAAGTTTTCTGTAGGAATAGCTAACTGCAAATAAATGGCTGTAGAAATATTTTTCCACTCTAAGGGTGTAGATCACTGCGTCCTCAAAATCATCTTTCAACGATACTTTAGTTTATGCCTGGTTACCCGCATATCTCCTTACTGACGAGAGTCTTCAGTGAATCAATCACTGTCAGATACGCTTTGCTGACGTTGCTATGCAAGATAAACCAGTGCGCCTGATATTTTGTGCACTGCACTTTGATGCATAATAAAGTTTGTCTTTGTTTAACAAGCTACAGTCAGCGGAAGTAACTATCGTCAGAGGTACAGACACAGAACATAGATCTAGAAACTTACCACAAAACATGATTTATCTGCACAACAGTCATAGACATGACTTCTAACGAGCATCAAGCACTCTCCGTTCCCATAGCTTCATCAACACCTACAATACCCTCTGGTCACCCACAACAGATAGTTCAACATCATTAATAATAGAATGTGTTTTATTATTCGCCATTGTTCCTTGCTTGAATATTTTACTCGATGGAGTAACATAGTTACACTGTAGTAATAATTAAAAGGATTCATGTTTGGACCAAGCTCTCAGATACAATTTTTGTGCTTAGGATATGAATTTTGCGTGAATGTTTAGAAAAACATTTATTGACAGTAATTTTTTTTTCAAGTTATGTAGAGCCGATTGTCCGCTAGCGATCAATTAATCATGTTAATTAACTCAGTGATCATGTAATTTTTCAAACTTTTTAAATGACTGATATAAAAGCTTCTATCAAAGCTATTTTTATAAATTTTTTTTTTTAATAACTTTTTAAACTATTGTTTTAATGAGTAAATGATCAAGTTAAAAGATAATTAAATGAAGCTTGCAGATCATATCTAAATGAACTATTATGACAAAAGCCTGGTGCATGCCAGCAGTGCAGCCGACCCCAACCCCGTGACCTATTTATCGCTTGATTGCGGCCACTGCATCGCAATTAAAGCATCACTAAAGTGACGCTGTGAGATGTCAAAAAGCATGCAAAAGGAATTTTACAAGCTAAAAATATGTAGGTTTTGGCATATTTAAGAAATCTAGAAAAATCATGGTATTTTTTAAAACCACAATAGTATAAAAAAGTAACAGAGATTTCAATTTGCATGTGAAGAAATTTATAAATTTTAACTTTCAGTGACTGTTGATATTTTTCAGATAACTTCTCCGTTACTTATTGCTTCTCCATGTTTGATGGGTAATAAATACAAATGGTCTTGTTAATTTGCTCTTCAGATTGTTGCAGAAAAACAGAAATTTAGGAAAAATCCACACAATTATGCTGTTCGCAAAACTGCATTGATTAAAGCAAAAGTAAGTTATGCTTTTTTCTATAATATATCATAATTATTACCTTGGCACCAAAAAGCATTTTTTTAATTGAGTGAAAACGATTTTGTGTACAACATAGCATTTTTTTTTTTATAATAATAAAAGTATTTTTGATGTCAAATCTGCTGCTTATTTTCATTTTGATCTGAAACTTATTTGGCAAGATGTATATTTTTTTTTCTACAAATTCTTAAAAATAAATGTTTTTTGTTTTATTTGAGAGGCTGCTTCTATGATATATTGAACCGCTTAATGTAATCTGATATTAAGTAATAAATTATTTAAAGTAAGAAAAGAACTTAAGATTGCTATCTTAAATGCTGACAAAAATCTGAAGAGGTATAACACAAGTAATGAGAAGAAGTAGCACTATCCAAGAAAATTTTATGTTTGTAATATAATAATTGGCTTATTTTGTGAAATAAAATCAAAATATATAATTTATAGATCATTTAGACACTCTTTATCGTGTAGGTATAGCTAAATTGGCAGCTAAGAATGCCAGCAAGGCAGTGCATCTCTAGACACTCTCTATTTGTACCTACATAGTCTTATAGTGCAGGATTAAGCTTTTTCCAGTATTCTGATACCTATGTTTTATATATTAATTCAAACCCTTCTGTTGTAATTATTCTTCTGCTTTCACAGGAACAAGCAGACCTTGACAACGATCAGGCCAAATCTCTCAAACTTGCTCAAGAGCTTGAGGACCTGGAAGAGAGAGCTGTAGAGTTAGACAGACGACGTTCGTCTAAGATAAACTCTATAAGGTAGGCTAACTTGATCTGTAGTTGGCTTAGTGTGTGGTTTAGGGCCTGTCCTGAACCACCAGGTGCTTTTTTTTGAAAATCATTTTAAACAGGTCATTACGGCAACACAGGGTAGTGTTGAATATATTCAAACATATCAATTAACAGGAAAAATTTTAAACCCCTGATGAACGGTTCTCTTATATGCTTCGTAGCTTATTTTGCATGGGAGTTCATCAAGGTTCTTTTTTAGCTTTACAAGTGAGTGAAATTCAAAATACTTCTATAAACAGTATTTTCCTTCCATTATGCATGTTTTTTGAACAGGAACTCTTTTTAACCATTTTTCAGTTATATTAATCAGCGGAATCGAGATAGGAACCTGGTTGAAGCTGAAAATGCTCTGAGAGAGGATTATGAAGAGATGAAGAACAATGCAGAGGGTGATCCATTTACACGTCGCCATTGTCGCCCTACACTAGTTACAAGAGTAAGAATTAGTCAGCCCATTTAATTATTTTAAAGTTTAATGATTTTATTGCTTTAAGTTATTCCCTGCTTTAACCAAAAATCACTTTGGCCTGTTTTGGCCTCCAGATTTCCAAGACAAACTTACTGCATTTACCAAATAAGGTTCAGGTTGTGGTGATAGTCTACATCAGCAAAATAAGGAGTTTTTTTTGGAAGAAATAGAGTTTTTAATTCACATGTAATCTGTAAACATGAGCTTTTAATAATTTTCTTTGTCCAGACCAGTTATTATCTATTTTTGTTTCTATTCAGACCGCTCGGGATGCTGAAGCTTCCAAGCCAAATGAAAAAAAGGTATCCTTGTTACTTTTCCTTCCACTTTACCAAGATTTAGTGAGAATCTTGAGTATTACACCAACTATAAAAGAATTTTGATAAGAGTAGTGGTCTTTTTTGTCTCTTTGAAGAAAAGGCAAAGTTATTTTTATATTTGAATCCAAAATTGTAACTTCAAAATATTATCTGTGCATTTTAAGTGAAGCTAGATATTCTGGTAATTTCACTAAAAGCAAAGGTATTCGTATTCACATTTTGGGGGAATCTGGTACTTTCATACTTATTTAAAATTTTTAAAAGGGTTTTAAACTTATATTGACTTGAAAGAATGTATATGAAAATATACATTTTGTTTTAAATGAGAAACACTTTAAAATCCTTTTTACATCTCTCAAATCTGGTAACAAACTACAGTCAAGTCTGGTTATTTCGAAGTCATTGTGATAAAAAAAGGACTTTGAATTATCCGAAATTCGAATTATCAGATTACATAGAGAAAGAGAGTAAAACAATATGGCTGACAGATCAAGAATGTTGTACTAGTGTGTGCAAGGGGTTGGGGGACTATGATAAATCATCTGGTCCCAGGGCCTAACCCCTTTCCCTTTCCCTCTAGCCTTATTGGAGACTCTTGCCTGTAATGTAGGGGGGCGGAACACACACACATACTCACACCAGAATCGCTTGCTGCGCAGAGCATATCACTACTTTGTTTTGCAAGCCAGGAAAGTCTTTCACTATGCCAGAATTGAAAAATCTCGCCAAAATCACTTTGAATTAACCAGATGCTTATTTCAAAATTTGAATTAATCGATATTTTTCAATAAAGCTTAAAAAGAGAAATATTTGGTAATATTAAACAACTTCGAAATATTCGAATTATTTGGACTGGACTATATATTTGAGTTATAGTATTTATGTGCATGTGTATTTTGCCCTTTTGTGTAATGATTTTAATTTATTTACATGTAGCTTGTAATACTTTTTGTAATTTTTTTTCTCTCAGAGTCTAAGATTTCACACTTCATCATTATTTGATTACTTTCATGACTTTCACAGTCTGGTCAGGCAGGAGCTGGGACTGGAGCAGCAAGTGCAGGGACCCAGCTTGCCCATCCCAAACCTGGCGCTCTAAATGTAGCCATTGTAAGTTCCTTGTTATTTATACATTTGGAACAGAAAAAAAAAAGAGATATAGTTTAAATCACGTACATGAATTTTTTATCATCATTATCCTCTTCATAAACTTATCTTTATTTTTAAACAGCTTTTGTCATTAATGGATTATAGGAATGCAAGTTATCTCTCCGTTTATCAAAATTGGCATGAGAAACTATCAATACCTTTTGAGTAAGCCTTGATTGTTTCAGCAAGAAAATTTCAGTGAGTTAAATCTTCAACTTTAATCAATGCTTATTTGTATATAGATGTTTATAGGAAAGATCATCATAATTGTAGATAATAATTCAAATCTAACTCTGTTGATGAAGCAAACCCAATGAAAAAAAGGATAGAGAATCGCATAAGTTTATAATAAGGTCTTTGTAACAATTAAAAAAAAAATTTCGTTAGCAATAAGAGTATTCTGTTGCCATAAATCATGAATTTTTTAATAACAATTTTTTTGTTATAACATTAATGGTTACAAGTAAACTTCCTGAAGCATTAGAATCAATAAAATAATGTCGACTCCAAAAAATGATAAAGATAGCATCAATGGAAACAATAGCAACTACAACAACAAAAACAACATAATACTACTACTACTACTACTACTACTACTACTACTACTACTACTACTACTACTACTACTACTACTACTACTACTACTACTACTACTACTACTACTACTACTACTACTACTACTACTACCACCACCACCACCACCACCACCACCACTAATAATAATAATATTAGTAATAATGTAACAATAAAAAAACTGATTATCATCTCTTGAGCATTTTATCTTTGTAAGGCATCTCTAACAAAAAAACATCACTTTGTCTACGATCATACATGCTCTGGATAACTGTTCGACTTAAGTTCTAGTGAATGCAAGAATTTTTTCGGTTTAAAATATCTTGTAAAAGATTATCTGGGAATTAAAAGTCATTTGCTTTATCCATGCATTTTTAATTAAATCTTGGAATAGCAGTGTGTAACTATTTATGCTTAGGAGGCAAAACTAAGTGCAATAAGCTATAGGTGTTACTGGTTATGAGATTTAATCCCATTAAGGTGTAAAAAGATCTAACCTCTGACAGCATAATTTTTTTTTTCAGACTGGAGATAAGCCAGATGTACAGGAAAGGCGGATGTCTGATGACCTGTTTGCTGTCCATGATTTTGACATCAAAATAGACATAGATGTTCCTACAGCTGGTAAGTGCTTCAGTGTCACTGGTTTACCTTCCAATCACCTTGCGATGTAGAAACAGCATACTATTTCCCTGTTACTGTGCACTCTGAATCTTGAGGAGTTGCACTCTGCTTCCCAACTTAAACTTCTCTAAGCAACAGTCCAATGTTAGTGAAATTTATTAATAAAATTGGACTGTCTGGTAGCTTTTATGATTTACATATTTTTTTTAATTGAACTTTTGATAAGATGTTATGATTTACATAACAATGGTTGGTTTAATTGAAGATCATTGAGAACAGGTGTTAATAGTTTTAAGCAATTATTCAGAATGAGAACAAGAATTATCAAGTGCCATATATTTCTCACAAAAATGATTGCTTACATATAGGAATAGATCCTGTAATGATCTAACAATCATACGTGCAATGCATCGAATTAAAACACAAAATATGGCATCTGAGACAATGGCAAATAGACTTTGGTGGTCCCAGAACAGATTTGAATCCCATATGATGCAGGAAAAAGAATAAGGCCAGCGGTCAAAAGAGAGTTCAAATCCTCAAATTGTGTTATGAGAGACTATTTCAGATCTCCTGCTATCTAACTGATAAATAATTTTCTAGTGATTACTTCCAGGTCAAAAAATTGTTCCTTATTTAGTGAACAAAAAATACCCTTTTGTCTTTGGGAGCCTGCATCAAATTTAATATCATGAGAGTATGTGAAATACCCTAGAAATCAATAAGCAATTGATGATCACATTAGTGCTAATCCCAAAAGAGCAAAACCCAGATAAAAATGTGACTCACTTAATTAAAACTTCAGTCCAAAAGTGAGGGATCCATTCAGAACCACTCTAGAGAACAAAACTTGTTCATCATGTTGGTTAAACTTTGCATATGAATTGATTGCATTATCAAAAATTATATCTCCAGTATCTCTGTGGAAGATAGTGGACATTTTAAGAAGCATTTATATCTGATCGATTTATAACCATTGAAATGTTAAGAATTTATTACAGTTTGAAGTTCAAGACTGTCACATCAATGTTCATAAATGAATTTTCAATTCTGCTTGGAATTCTTATGCAGTAAATGCCAACATCTACCTGATCTTGATCTATTCTCTCTTTCATTTTTATGTTCTGCCAAGGATCTCAAGTGGTGGTTTCCTCTGCGCCTCTGCACACTCCCCGTGACACAGCTCCTCGCAGGTCCCTTAATCTGGAGGACTACAAAAAGCGTCGAGGACTGATGTAGTGTTGGGCGGGCCCCCATCAACTTGCTGTTGTTATATGTGTTTATGAGGCTTTGGTCTGTTACCCTGACTGGTAGTCACGTGGCACATGTTAGTTACTTTATGTAGTTCAAATTCTTGTCTAATTGAATTGTACAGAGTAAATTTAATGAGATCATTCTGCTTATGAACTAAATGATTTCTGTTGAAGTGTCTACATTTAATTGGAACCTGCAAAATAGAATAATATTTGGCTGAAGTTTGAAGGCTCATAGTAAAGATGTTCAGCAATGCTTGTTACACAGAAAAGATCCTGCTATTTGCTACCTGTCCAAGTAGTACATAACCTTTAAATATGTTGCACAAATGTTTTGCTATAGTGATTTTGCGGTTACCTAGAATTAATATGGTGACATGTTAACTCTCTGTTACATTTTGATTAGGCCTATGTTTGTCATTTATTGATAGCTGTTTGAGAAATCAATTAAAGTAAATATAGTTAGTAAGTAAAGATCTTGATAAAACAAATGAAAACCTTCATGAGTTGTATGATGAATACTTTTGTTTCACTACGTGTCATTTTAAGAATGATGCTGTAAGCAAAGTGATTTTTCCTTCCGAAATTTGATATAATATAGGAAATATGTTGAACTGAACCTTCTTAAAATTTATACTTTGTTGTACAGACATGGATAGCTTGCCTGCGATTGTAAGGGCTATTTCCAAGTCTAATATTTAAGGGACTGGAAACTGGAGTTCACGCAAGAAATTCAGAGCATGCCAAACACCTGTATGGATTTTAAATTTAGATTTCAAGATTCAAAGGGGAGTTTGATTATTGTACTCAGCTCTGAAAGTATTATAAAATGTATTTCGAAAGGGGTATGAAAAAATTAATGGAAGTTTTTGTCTTAATTTAAAGTGGTTTCATTAATGCTTATAGATATCAACAGAAATGTAGTGCTTCCAAAATGACAGGATGGATATTTGATGTAAAAAAAAACACCTCTGTAATGTCTGTTAAGTTTACATGTAAACTCACTTAGTAAAGTTTTGATAGTGCAGTGTTTGATGATGGAAATTCAAAAAAGGCTTCAGACATCAGTGTTAACATGATCTCAAGCAAAGGGTTGATTTTCTTCCTATTTGGAAACATATCTTTTCCAGGAAATAGGAAACAGTTGCAGAATGGGAAGACATATTGCAAAAAGTATCTTTATACTGATGCAGATGGAAGAAAATCTCAGATCTTTGCCAATAAAAATTATACCTGATATATGAACTGCTATAGATTGCAATTGTTATAATATTTGCAATGTTTGAGATCAGATTAGACCAGAAGGATCATAAATGATAGCCTTATGAATTGGGTCTTAAAAATGTCAAAACAAAGATTTTGAAGGCAAGTACATCATTAGTTAAAGAAAAAGAAAACAAATTATATTAAATTCATCTTTGAGGCTTGATGATTGATGTTGACAAATAATTGAATGCAGTAATTTCTTCAAATTTCTTTTTTTGTAAACAGACTACACTAATGTGCCATGTGTTAGACAGAAAGCTGTCTAGCACTGTATTCTTAACAGAAGCACCAACATTTTTAAAAAATATCTGGGCATTTTAGTGGTCTAATCTGAGATAAGTTCTGTTTAAGGTGAAAAAACAAGGTATTCTGCTTAAGTTGATTTTCTGGGAAACTAGGTGGAAAGATAGTCTACATACAGAATAACAATTTGTTGGACTTAATCCATAGATTCAGTATTTTTCAAGCTGTGATGGAGATATAAAATTTGCCAAGGTTTTTACTATTGCTAGTACATGTATCTATCTTCTCCCATTGATATCTTACATTTTTTTGTGAGATAAAATGCAGGGAAATAAGTAACTTCTCAGCATAAGGAGATGGAGGGCCCTCCCATGGTTACTTAGTCTTACTTATTTATGTACAAAGTTAGTTTTTTGCATGTGGTCTTTTTCATTTTTAATCAAAGTATTATTGAACCATTGATGCAATTCAATAGATCACTTAAGACATTGGTTTTTGTGTGTGTGCACATTGTTATATTTCCTTCAACCCCATCCCTACTTTGTCAAAAAACAACAATGTCCTGAAGCAAGATGGGAATAAACTAAATACCATTTTTTAAATCAAATCTTTTGTTTTATTACAAAATTGTTTTTTTCTCTTCTTTTTGTATAACATTGTATTAAAATCGATATTGTGGTGGGAGAGCAATTTTCCCAAATTGTTATGTCCAATAACAATAATCTCAACATCCAAGCAATGTTAAAATTTTACAAAATTGAGAGTTTTTATGTTGTAAGAATTGGAGTTAAATTTTGAAAAATGTTTCCAGGTTGGACTGTACATGTTATATTTGCAATCCTATCCTTTTTGTTTCAATGAGCATATTTGTGACAAAGGGAACGCAGGTCTTGCATCTCTATGACTTACTGGACCTATAATTAGTATAAATGTTTTTGTATATCAAAATTTTAAAAGGATTTAGTGACCAAAACTATTCAAACATTAGGTATTCAAACCCAGGGATCCCATGTACTATATTGGTGATTGAGCTTAAACTCTTTCGATGATTTAGAAGGTAATCTTCATTTGTTCTCTTCTAGATGTAATTCAGTCCTTTTTCTTAAAGAATGAAATCCATAATGCGTAAAATTATAGAGCATTGAATTACTCAAACACTATCATTTCGTATGCTTCAAGTAGACGTAATTCAGAACAGAATGTAGCAACATCATATCTGTGTGAATGGTATCATACTGAAAGATCAGCCAAAGCTCTTAAAATATCTTTTTTTTTTTTTAAATGAATTTTAATAGTAATACAGTGTAGTAGTAGTAGTAGTAGTAGTAGTAGTAGTAGTAGTAGTAGTAGTAGTAGTAGTAGTAGTAGTAGTAGTAATAGTAGTAGTAGTAGTGGTGGTGGTGGTGGTGGTGGTGGTGGTAGAAGTAGTTGTAGTAGTAGTATCAAATTTAGATCTAGATGAGGCAAACCACTGGGTTATTATAAGTAAGAATTATAAGAGCTAGAATTTTAGGTAGTGCTCAGCAGTGGTTAGGGTAAGGTTTTTAAATCAAAATGACCGAAAATGCTTGAATTGGTGGGATAGAACCATCGATTTATAGATGCTTCGGCACTTATCGCCTTGCCACTCAAAGAGACATGGCTTATACAAATACACCATTGCGCTCCCTAAATAGGAGAGTTTCATGGCGAAGGTATTTACTAAGCCTCCCTGAGTGACTTGCAGTCTTGATTGGGAAAGCCCAAATCGCATCAAAGACAACCATTGAATCCGGGAGCACCAAATTTGTCATTGGACGATAAAAACAAAGCAAAAAACAAAACAAAACAACAAAACAAAACAAAACAAAAAAAAGCAGCCCCAAGGAAAAATAGCCTTGAAAAAGAAATAAAAAAAACAAGGAAACAAATAGTTAAAATTATGCAACAAAGAAACAAAATATGCCAAATCAACATAATATCATCACCATTATCTTTATCATCTCAATCAACAATAATAAAAAATTCGTCCATAGAACTTTTTACAACTTATTAAAACCTGGCTGGGTAGAAAACCTCGTTCTTCTGAGACTATTTTGCAGCAGAATATCTGTTGCCTAGATCTATGTGCATTTTCTGCTTCAAAAAATAGCCTATGCACGAATTTAAAAGAAGAGCAAAATTAATATGGATCAGTCAACAAATCAAGTTGACTTTGTAGATCTCTCTCTCTCTCTCTCTCTCTCTCTCTCTCTCTCTCTCTCTCTCTCTCTCTCTCTCTCTCTCTCTCTCTCTCTCTCTCTCTCTCTCTCTCTCTCTCTCTCTCTCTCTCTTTCTCTCTCTCTCTCTCTCTTTCTCTCTCAAACCTATATTGTTCAGAATTTTCTAACATGGTGGAATGCGATCTTCTGAAAACGATGGATATCGCTTTGAACTACTGGTCTGTTCCTGTGTGAACTACTAGAAACTCAATCAATCATTGTTTACAGAATCTAAAAGAGACCGGGAATCGCATATAATTATGAGGTTGAGACCTTACACTTGAGCCTAAAATAATAGCTGTAGGACCGCAAAGAGAAGAAGAAAGAATCGTTAGCA
The DNA here is from genome assembly GCA_033675545.1 of Elysia crispata. Taxonomy (NCBI): domain Eukaryota; kingdom Metazoa; phylum Mollusca; class Gastropoda; family Plakobranchidae; genus Elysia; species Elysia crispata. Next base: position 273,738 of record JAWDGP010003531.1, read on the forward strand.
AACGTACCCGAGTACTGATAAGAACCGGTATTAATATTTTCCGATTTTAAACACTCAATCACGCTCTGAGAAAAAGTAAGCCGCTGCTCTGTCAGTTATAAGTGGCTCTTAACTCTTATTTCTGACAGCAATTGATATATTCTGCCAAGAGCAAAACGAAAAATGCCTGCTTTGTTTGGGAATAAGGCGCCACACTGTGATATTGATTTCACTAAAGAATTTGAAAAATAGAAAAGAAAAGAAAAGAAAATTTACTGTTAATCTGTCTATCTCACTATTCATATGAAATAATCAAGGAGGAAAAAAATTAAAATGTTCTCGTTTGTTTTAAATTGGAATCATATTCATGAATTAAATTGTTTCAATAAGCAACGTTATCCCTTTTCATAATTTAATCGAAATTTTCATTGCATACCAAACTCATCGAAAGCTCAGACACAACCCTTCTTATCCACAAAATACGCTTATGTCCCTTAGAGCGGAATAAGCTAAAAGATAAAATCCCAAACACGACTGCCGTAAGACTCTGAGTACCATTACAGGCTTAAAGTAGAACATCTGATTATAAGCACGAAAGAACATAAATAACATAAAAACGAGCATTTTCAAACACTACATAGGCGTATAGGACTAAGTTTTGGGAGTTCAACTTTCTAGTCCCACCTAACCCGACGGAGCCTCTATTATGTCAAAGCTGTTCTTTGATCAACAGTTGTTTATTATCTGTACCATGCAACCAAACACACAAATATCCCCCCTATCGACTTTAATCGTGAGAAGCTGACAATTAGAATAAATGTCACTTAAAAGACAAAATAAAAGCTTTAAAAAAATGTTATCAACAGCTCCTTGCCTGAAATCAAACGTAAGTTTATGAAGTTCAGCATTGTTGGATGTCAAAACGCAAAGCTTTATGCTTATGGAATTTCAAGTAATGAAGAAGGATACTTTTCCCAACAACCTGTGCTGTATATAATAGTTTGAAAAGGACTAGATTAGGTTGCCCGGTAGGGTATACACGTAGTCCAAAATTGTGTAATGAAAGATTGGCACAGCCCCGTAGTAAGGGATCCTAAGCTTTCAGTCAACATTCGATTTCTCAGCTCTGTGTGGACTTAACAAAAATTCATATGCTATATTTTATATATGAATGTATGATGTTGGATGTTTGTCTAGAATATGGTGCTTTCTCAGATAGAACCAGTTGAGGTCTCGTCCAGTCATTGAAGAAGAAGAGAAAGTTCTCTTCACACTCATGATTGTAATGATACTCTTTTGAGCTAATCTTTAATGACATCTATTTAGCCAGGAGTATTACTGAGGAATATGAGAACATAGACAAATAGATAGATAGGTAACTAGAATGAGAGAAAGTGTGTGTATGAGAGTGCGTGAGAGAGAAAAATGAGAGAGAAAGAGGCAGATAAAGCAAGATGTTTGTATAGGAAGAGCGAGAATTTTAGAACGATGGTATTTTTTTCAATCAACAGGGATTGTGTTATCTTTTATGCTCTTAGTTTCAAGTGCATTTCTCGATCCCGCAGAGAGCCGTTCAATTTTTTTTAATTGTTCGATACTTTTTTGAATTTCTGGTGGCTTTAAATAAACGTATGATTTCTTAAAATTTTGGTAATTAACGGAGATATGAATCAAATCTATTTCTTAACTTTCAAATACATTGTGGATTGGAAAATAGTGACGAAGTCCTCTCCTAGGTCTAGATCATGTGATCCTCGCCAGACACGTCGACAAGGCATTGATCACACAGGCATTGCTCTGCCGCTCTTCAAGGAGTATCGACAAATCCCTGAGACTAGATTCTAAATCTAGGTAAAGCTAGTATACACGACCTAATACCTTACCCTTTCACTCTTCCCCTTACCAACATGCTTTGGTAGTGTTAGGAGTGAGGAAAGAGAGCAATAAAGATAGTGATAAAATGAGGAAAAAACAGAGATAGAGATAGAAAGAGATAGATAGATAGATAGATAAATAGAGAGAGAGAGAGAGAGAGAGAGAGAGAGAGAGAGAGAGAGAGAGAGAGAGAGAGACAGACAGACAGACAGACCGACAGAGGGGGGGGGTGGAGAGAAGTCAGAGAGAGAGAGATAGAGAGGGAGAGAGAAGTCAGAGAGACAGAGAGAGAGAGAGAGAGAGAGAGAGAGAGAGAGAGAGAGAGAGAGAGAGAGAGAGAGAGAGAGAGAGAGAGAGAGAGAGAGAGAGAGAGAGAGAGAGAGAGAGAGAGAGAGAGAGAGAGAGAGAGTCCAAGCGCAAGACATATTCTATACACAGTCGTGATACTCTACTGATATGAAGATGGAAAGAGAGAAAAAGTCGCACTTCAAGTAATGATAGCATTCAAGCCTCGAGTCCAACTGATCAATGAGATAGGATCGCTCTTCAGGGTATCCAATTTCAAAAGCCGAGCTACTTGGTTCACGGCTTTACCTCCTGTGCACCAAAATATGACATTCTCAAATAAATCATTGATCACAAGATTAGCGCAAAGATAGCGGCTTGAAAGGAGTCCATCGAAAGAATGGAACCAATAACGCATATCCTGGCACTTCCGATAGTAAATTATAAAAGTAGACTACATGCAGACATTTGAACCAGTGGGAACACTTGAAAAGTAAAAAAAAAACTCACCAAAACTTCATATTTTAAGTGATTTCTTAGAATTGTTTTCAAGGAGTTCTATGTCCGCCGAATGCATGTCTAAATGGTCACCGAATAACGCAATCATTATACACGAAGTTTTGTTGTTGTGGAAAAGGTAGGCGGAATCCTCAGGTATTACAATTCACTGAAGTGTTTTTAGATTATCTTATTCATGTAATGCTTAAGATAACAGTAGCAACAAAAAAACAAAAAAAACCAAAAAAAAAACAAAACCAAAACAAAACAAAAAACAACAACAACAACAAAACTAAACAACAACAAAAACAGCAACAAAAAATGAAAACTGTAAAGCTTTATTTCTAATAAGGGCTTTTTTTCTCCTTAATTTTGAAACAGCATTTTGATAACAATCTGCGAAAATATTTCAGTTACAGCTATCTTATTTGCTTAAATCATTGGTCGTAAAATATGGAAAAGAAGAATGTTTTCGAATAATTTTTTACTTTTTACATACTGTAGTGATAAAAAAACCCCTCAATTTATCTAGTCTTTTTTAACTTTAAAAAATCGCTTTTTCTTTACAAATCTTCAGTACAGAGATACATTTTTACTTAGTCGAGGCAATTATTTTTATACCGTTGATTTTATTGTTTGCTCACTTTTTAAAGATAATAATTACAATAATAATAATAATAATAATAATAATAATAATAATAATAATAATAATAATAATAATAATAATAATAATAATAATGATAATAATAATAATAATAATAATAATAATAATAATAATAATAATAATAATAATAATAATAATAATAATAATAATAATAATAATAATAATAATAATAATAATAATAATAAAATTATTATTATTATTATTATTATTATTATTATTATTATTATTATTATTATTATTATTATTATTATTATTATTATTATTATTATTATTATTATTTTTATTTTTATTATTATTATTATTATTATTATTATTATTATTATTATTATTGTTGTTGTTGTTGTTGTTGTTGTTGTTGTTGTTGTTGTTGTTGTTGTTGTTGTTGTTGTTGTTCTTCTTCTTCTTCTTCTTCTTCTTCTTCTTCTTCTTCTTCTTCTTTTTCTTCACTATTATTATTATTAT